>SSNR01000289.1:364307-407599 GCA_006937965.1 Callopanchax toddi
GGGGGGGGGGGGGGGGGGGGGGGGGGGGGGGGGGGGGGGGTGAAAAAGAAGTAACAACATGCACATTCAGACAGGATGTGACCTCTTCAACCTGTAGAGACAAACATGCTGGGACCGACAGATAACACACCACCAGGGATGAACTCCCAGGGTCGGATTACGAACACACAACTGTCTCTGGGAGGAGAAACCGCCTCCTGATTGTTTTCTGTTTATGTCACTTAAAACAACTGTTTCTTTTCTTTAATAACAAGGGATGAGAGAAACCTTAGCAAAACAGGGAGAAAAAAACCCCCACACACAACCGACTTTACCCGGTGAATGTTTTCACTCGGTCTCAAATTTGCTCATTAAAATAGTTTCAGCCGACCAGTGAAATTCAAAACCTGTTTCCAAAACACGCCGTCCATTTTCTTTGTGGGTTAAAATCTGTGAGCAGCAGCTGCTTTTAGGAGCTGCTAACTGCTCTCCTGTCCATGTCCGAGTCAACATCAACAGATGTCCGTGGACTCGTTCCAGCTGCTGACTGAAGGAGCTCTGTGGGCGAAGAGGTTACACAAAGACACCGAAGCCTGCGGCCCTGAACAACCTGGCTCTGACGGGACGTCTGATGACCTAAAAGCTGCTTACATGAAACACAACCTACATGAACTGCAAAAGGGCGCCGTCTTGTGTTTTTAATTAGGAAGTATAAAGTATGCTTTTAACAACGGGTAATTTACCACACATTAACTACCAGGAGCCAGCCAGTCAATAGGCCTCAGTGAAGGCTCATTAGGCTAGCTTTTATTTCCCTCAGTAAACAGTATCAATCCCTGTAAGGACAACCCAGGCTGGTTATCCAACAAAGATTATGTGCTTTTTATGTGCTGTCTGTTTGGCATGACATCATAATAAACTTGGGAGTAAAGAGAGAGTCACAGAGCTGCGGGTGGAGCTCGGAGTTTAAACCATGTGAGAAAGTTACGGAGATGAGTTCAACTTACATCAGATCATAAGATAAACACGAAGGAGGTTTGAATCCGAGCAGCGGTATCCAGTCACTGTCAGCATGCCTCATGGCGTCAGAAATGTCAGGCTTGGAAACAAAGCAGACATCTGGGCTGACCCCCCCTTCATGCTGGTGAGATCCAGCAGCTGTAAAAGTGCAGCAGGGAGTCGGGGGAGCGAGGAACAATAAGCTCACCAGAACGGTAACTGGAGGATGATTTGCGAGCTGGCATGGATTCTGCTTTTCATTAAGGCTGTTTCACAAGGTAAATAATGCAGCTGATGGCTCCGTTTCACCAGTCAGAGTCAGATTTGTTTGTTAGGAGTGTGGGATATATATATATATATATATATATATATATATATATATATATATATATATATATATATATATATATATATATATATATATATATATATATATATATATATTCTATAGATAATAAAAGCAGCTAAAACCATACTAAGAGGACAGCTTAAGAATCAGACTTTTTGAGGAACGATCTTCTGCTTTGAGGCTACTCAGTCTTCTGCCTGAAAGAAGTAGGGTGAATAGTTATGGGCTGGATGGAAGGGGTTCATCATTGCATTCTTTGCCCTGGTTCTGCATGTGGTGCTGTAAATATACGCATCGCCCTCAGTATAGAGCTGTTAGTGAATAGAGTTGTCAATGAGCCTTTCTAATGATAGTGGCTGTATGAAAGGTCAGAGGTCACATGCACGCCCCAGTATTTAGCTGTTCACCATGCAGCTCCATAGCCTCTCCTTCGATGATAAAGAGGAGAGGGGAGTAAACACCTCGTTTGTCTTTGCCAAGTTCTTTGCCTTAAACCAATCACCAAGCTCCTCCACCTGCTTCTATACTCAGATTCATCACTGTTGGAGATCTATCCAGTGACAGCAGTGTCATATCTGCAAACTTGACAGTATGATTGTCAAAGTATCTAGTTCTTTTCAATGGTGACAGTTCAGCAAATAGCGGCTTTGCTTTCTGACCATTAAAAGGGAACACAGAGAGAAAAAAACATTAGACAAAAACAGCATTTTAAGCTGTCCACTTGTCATGATGAATGTGCTGATGAGGTAACAGAACACACACCAATGACAGGCGACGTTTCTGAAATCATTTTCAACCATGATCTCACATGCAGAAATCACTGAAGTAAAAGGCGGTTTGACAGGAGGCAGGCTCCAGGGTTAATTACTTTAAGCTCACGTGGGTTCCCAGCCATATTGGCTCATATGGACACACACCCTTGCCTGACATAAGACCACTATCTGCCAAGGCTTATATAAAAGACCCACACCCTGCAGCTGATGACGTGAATCAAACTCCAACATCACATCTTGGGACTGATGGAATGCTGCTCAATAGCCCAGGGCCACGAGACAGAGAGCGGCAATATTCAGCCTGTTTGTGTTGGAGGGTTCAAGCCACTAAACCTGAGAAGCAAACGTTCAACCATAAGTGTGTTCAGTGCCAACAGCTGTTGTTGCTTCTTCTTCTGAATTTAATCAAACTGAAGTCTTCAGAATGTTTTAGTCCATCCAGGTCCGCATGAACGGTGTTCTGATCACATTCCTGAAGGTTTGCTGTGAAAGTGATTCGATTCCGATCTGCATTGTAGGAGTTCACATTCCAAAACTCATAATGCAGCTCTGAATTCTCAGTTTCACAGCAATTCACTCCTTCAGGAATGTGAACCAAGCATCTTGCATGTGGACCAGGACAACAGAGGCTCTGACAGCCCTCAGGAGGGAGGAGATAAGGATTGTTTTGTAAACTAGCTTGAAATAATGAAGCTCTCGCAAAAGCTTGGTACTCTGAAAGTCAGTTTCCTTTTTCTGAACCTACCATGATCAAGTCTTTATTTAATTCTGAATAAGTTGTATTAGTGAGAACAACTGAGTGTTTGACACAGAGATTATCCTCGGAGCTATGAAGGCTTCTCACTTGTGCACACAGCAGCCAACACACGCCAGAATCCTGTAAGCATGAGTGAGAATCTTTGTTTTAATATGGTCTTCTGAAGCAGAAATTGTCACAGCTTACTGGGCTCTGCCCCGAGGCTCTGACTTAGCAACAGGAGGAGTCATTGTGGATGACGAGCTGAATTAAACGAGACAAGATGTTTTCCCCCTCGCCAGAGCAGATTTAAAGCGCTGGTTTTCCCCTGAAATCTGGAGAGAAGAACAGCTCATAACATACTCTAGGAAGTGAAGAATGACATCACCCAGCTTTGCAACGCATTGCCGTTTCACTGCTGCATATTTGCACGCCTGCATAACTACTGACTGGCAGCCATGGGAAGTAGGAATATAAACCAAATCGGTGCTGGAGCTGCAGGATGATTGAGCTGCTTATATGTGGCAAAAAGATTTCAGCACAGGTCCTCGCTACGCCTCTCAACTTGACTGTTTGAACTACATCCATGTTTTTAAACTACAGATGATTGTTTATTCTCACCACTACTAAACCTGTCTAAAACCACCCAAACTGACCACCCAGGCACCTTAACATCATCACCCAAAGTTCCCTGAGGCATTAAAAAGGTCAACTTGATCCTTTAAGTCCTGCAAGTTGTGAGCTGCAGCTGCTGCAGATCAAACATGCTGCATCACATCCCCCATTGTGGGTTAATGGGCAGCTTTCAGGATGTACTCACCAACGCTGACCAGGTAGACATGCTGCTTTTGTTTTCTGACATCTTTTTGATATAAAAACTTACAACTACAAACAAACTGGTATCATTCCTAGAAGAAAAAAGGACTATTCACTGGATCTGCACGTTTGTCCCAGCAGGGGACTTTTCCCCTTTAAAAAAACGGTCCAAAACTTTACTTCATGGCCAGTAAATCTATCAAGCATGTATTGATCCATAAAAGAACCTCTCTCAGAACAAAGTGTGCATTGGACAAAATCTGCATCTCTCAGATCAGACTGACAAAGAGTCTTCTTCATATGGATCCAGAGCACGAAACATTAAAACTGTCTGGATCTGTTTATAGCTGTTGAAGTCGTCAGGAACCTCATATGTTTCCACAGCAACCATATGGGCCATGTTGTGGAAATTAGTCACTGAAGCAAAATATTATCCTATGCATGCAGCAATGTGACACCCACGTGTAAAAATGAGCAAGAATTTTAATAAAATATTTGCTTTTTTAAAATGTTGTTTTGGAGACATATTTAACCACATCTGTGCACATTCACACCACAGTGACAGATGTCCACAAGTATCAACAATGTCCCAGCCTGGTGTGACTGCAGGGCGGCTGCTGGATGTTGTAAAGAACAGAGGGCGGGTCAGCAGAGATGAGACTACACCCGTAGTCTTCAAAAAGAAAAGCCAGCTCTTTACTCATCATATAGTTTCCCATTATTTAGGCCTAGTTTGTGTCCTCCATGCTGTTTTATTGGTCTGTTTTGGACATATGTTTATTTTTGGTTGTAAAAGAGGGATTCCTTTATTGTTGCTTTTTCTGAAGTTACGTTTTTGTTTTTAGGATTTTAAAACCTTCTGGAGAGAGTTTCCAAACCACTGGGAAGTAGACAAAGCTGCATGCTATGCAGGACATTTGAGACCAAGTTTGTGATAAGTGATATTGGGCCACATGCATGTAAAAGTGCCTTGATTCGATGGGGAGTACCCAAAGTAATTAGATTTCCATGTAAATCTAATTACCATCTGCTGCAGAGGGTTTGTGGCGTGCCTTTTATTGCACAAACTGTGAGCATATTCCTCCATCTCATGATCGTTTTCCTTATAAAGTCAGCTCTTAGCTATTTCCATCAGTCTGAAATATTCCTCCTGGTCCTCTCAAGGTCAGTCCAAACATTTCCCGCCCCTGAGCTCGTAGATGGGGCCTAACGGCTCTGCAGAAGTCGTTACAATGGCCCAAACTAGAACCAGTGCTGCCTCACAACTGGAGAGGCATCACCCTGCAATTAGCATCAACCCTCAGAGTGATTTGGAGCAGACTGCACACACACACACACACACATATGAAAGCATTGGTGAAAAGCATGTTTGAAGGAACTGTTTTTGCTCTGGGTGTTGAATTTTTATCACTTTAGACACATAACGCTGTGCAGGAACACCAAACAGCTAATCTTCTCATTTAAATTACAGTAAAAACACATTTCTTTTCATGTTGAGGCTTCATCTGTTTCACACACATTCAAACCCACTTTAGCTCCACCCAGATGTACTACAGGATGTAGAGCTGAATGATTCTCAACTGAAACTTTCCACTGCTGAGCAGATCCTTTGTTCCTGCAGCCTCCCCACCACAGATAATACTTTTATACATCTGTGTAAAAACTTAAATGTATGGAATGCTGTTTATAACTAAATCACGTGTGCTACAGTTAAACAAAAGAAGTTTAGGGGGCAAAAAAGACAGAAATTCTATTATTTTGGTCCCACAAACATACATCTCATATGTAAGCCCTTTAAAGAGTGAAATAAATCAAAAACAACAAACTATAATCAACAAAAAAGTACTTACTGCTAAACAAAAGAGTGCAGAGCAGCAGTCCAGCCATGCTTCTGCAGAGCCCATTCATTCTCCACATGGATGCAGCCATCCTCTCTGCAGTGACTTGGTGCAAACAAACTGTGTGTGTGAAGGCAAAAAGTTTGTGAAGTGAAGTGGAGCTGGAGGGTCGGGGGAGTTGGAGGTTGTCCTGTGAGGTCTGAGTGAGCGGGACAGACAAGAAGGATAAAGCCTGGCTTGTGTTCTGTCTCTTTATCCTGCAGCCTGGCTCTGCTCGGCTCTGTCCACACCCCTTTTCCAGCTGCCTCACATTAAACCATATCCCCCAAAGCTGCAGCCCCTGCTTCCTCCTCTGGCCGTGTGTGTGTGTGTGTGTGTGTGTGTGTGTGTGTGTGTGTGTGTGTGTGTGTGTGTGTGTGTGTGTGTGTGTGTGTGTGTGTGTGTGTGTGTGTGTGTGTGTGTGTGTGTGTGTGTGTGGGTGTGCGTGTGAACACAGAACAGGCTCTAAAAGTGAGATATTGAAAAGTTTCTGGGCTAATCAATAAAATGTTAGCTTTATGGAGTGCTGGTTGTAAAGTAAAACATTAAAAGTTAACAGCTACATTTTGTCACGTTTAGCTTTCCATAACAAAAGACAGAAGTGTCAGCACGTGTTTAAGAAATTACAGCAAGATAGCATAATGTATAAAATAAATACACCTAGAATCAAATCTAAATATGTCAATCTACACATTAATGATGACATATATACATACAGAGCTGTGAAAAAGTATTTGCCCCCCTAACAGATTTCTTCTGTTTTTGCTGACTCGCCACATTCAGCAAACAAATCTCAGTATTTTCAGTATCAGACAGATAAGATAACATGAATAAATATAAAAAGTAGTTTTCAAATGATGGTTTTATTTATTAAAGGTAAAAAAGTTATGTGAACCAACCTGGTCCCATGTGAAAAAGTAACTGAAACTGAAATTGGCTAAAAGATCTCAAAAAGCAAAACATCATGTCCTGTTTTTTTTTTTTTTTAATTCAAGCACTAAAGAACCCATGACAACATCTAAAGCCCTGCAGGCCTCACTGGGTTAAAGTTAAGGTCAGAGGTCATGATTCAGCAATAAGAAAGAGACAGAACAAAAGTGGCGTTCATGAGAGAGTTCAAAGGTCAAAGCCTCTCCTGACCAAAAACAACACAAAGGCTGGTTTCATGTTTGCAAAATGCATCTTCCTCGTCCCAGAGAACTTTTGGAAAACATCCTGTCTCCTAATGAGACAGCAGGGTGAGTTCTGGAAGGTGTGTGTCCCGTTCCACCTGGAGTAAAACCTCATCATCCCAGCAGTCAGACATGGTGGGGGTAGTGTGATGGTCTTGGGCTGATTTGCTGCTACTGGACCTGGACCACTGGCTGTAATTGATGGATCCATGAATTCTGCTGTCTAATAAAAAATCCTGTAGGAGAATATCTGACTGTTCATGTTGGAAAACCCTCCTATGTAGTATCAGTGATCCTAAATGCTTTGTTGCCACCAGAAGTGTCACAACTATTAGTCAATTAGTTTTTCACATAGGGCCAGGTTGGTTTTGTCCCCTTAAACGATTAAATCATCATCATTTGGAAACTGCATTTTATCTTTACTCAGGTTATCTTTGTCTGATTCTGAAATGTGTTTGTGACCTGAAGCATTTAAGTGTGATGAATCACAGAAGAAATCTGTAAGAAAATACTTTTTAGCAGCACTGCAAATATGTCCGTTTAAAAAAAAACACTTAGCTGACATGCAAATGCAGACTTCTGTAATTGGACAGTAGCCAACCAAAATGAAAGTGCATGGGGTGAAGAGTCCCTTTGATGGTTCGACTGAGGTCATTTAATTATTGATCACTTATCAATGTTCCCATCTGGGCTGGATAGCTGATTTATGGCTGAGGGGACTCTTAAAAACTGACCATTAAATAAATACAGAGATGTTTTATAGGAGATCTCTTCATCCCCGATCAATGTTCATGTTTTCTGAATCTGGATGTCAGATTAAAAAAAACATTGCATTTATATTTGGACTTCAACAAAACCTACAACATTTTAAACTACTTTATCTGAAGCTAAGTATGGTAAAATATAAGGGTAATATTTTAACATTTATTACCTTACACCTCTTAAAATGTAGCCCTTTGCTTTTTGTTATATTTTTCCAGCTCAACTCAACTTTATTTACACAAAAACTATATTTGTTGATCCTATAAAACAGGGGCCTTCAACTAAATATGCCAAAGGTCCAGATCAGCATTCGCGACGTGGTCCTCGGTCCGGGGGCAGCGCCACATTAACCTGCTTACACACACATATATATATATATATATATATGTGTGTGTGTGTGTGTGTGTGTGTGTGTGTGTGTGTATTTTTATATATAAATAATTATTTGGAGATAGATGGATGGATAGATAATTATTTTTATTTATATTTAAATACTTAAACATATATTCTCTGAGCACAAGATCCCCATTAGTTAGTTTGTGGTTGAAGTAAATTTTTGAGAAAAATGTTTTTTTTCTTCTGCTATTCAGATGCAGAAAAGTCGACATTATTTTGACACTATTGTCCAGTTTTTGACCAGAATGAACTGATTACTGACAATGGCCTGGATCATTGCTCGTCTACCTGCTCTGAGCTTCTCCTCCTCTCCTCCTTTCTTCACCTCTCCAGCACCTGTTGCGTCCTCTCCAGCATCTCTGCCTGGTGCGTGAGTGCGCGACCTCTTTCCAAGTCCTTTAACCAATTTGAAGAATTCTGCAGCGGGTGAGGGTGGCGCTCCCAGATCAGCCAAGAAATACATCCCTCCAGCTAAATTATCCGTTATTGTGTGTGTGTGTCTGTGCGTGCGTGTGAGAGCGTCTGCAGGTGTAATGACGCTGAGAGACGTCCGGTTCTCGCTCTGCGACCGCTGTGGCCTCATTTATAAAACTTATAAAATAAATATATATGTTTATAATTTGTTATATTTTATATAAAATTTATTTAAAAAAAAACGGGTCGCAAAGAGAGTCACTTTCACCGCAAACTTTAGGATTTATAAAAGAAAACGGAGAAATGATGTACTCTGCAAACTTTGCATAAGCACGTTTGAGAGAAGGTTAAAAAAAACTTTTATTTTGGAGACGTCAGACTCAATAAAAGGCTTTCAGTCATTATAACGTGTTTTTAATGAGACGGGTCGGGGTGGGTTCTAAAAATAGACGCAGCGATGCGGGGCGGTTTAAACCCTGACCCGCGCATCACTAGTGTGCGTGGCGCCTTTCTGCAGCAGTAGATCTCTTTCTGAAGCTGCGGGAGGGACTGCCCGACCGTGGTGTAGGGGGAGCTTAGCGAACTAAAGGAGTTGCCGCGGTGCGCCACTCGCTTGGCGCTCGGCTTCGCCTCCAGGACTCCGGTCTGGGACTGAGCTCTGAACCATGGCAGGGGGAGGGCGAGGTCCGCGGGTTCCGAGTGAGCGACGAACCTGCTCATTAGCGCTCGCGTGTCTCCTCGGACACGCCTGCTCCTTAAGGACCAGGGACCGGGTCTGGATTTGCTGGGTCCAGACAGAGCCGGCTCTGGGTCTGGATCCGGACCGCGGTCCGCCTGTTAGTGACCCCTGCTATAAAACATACACTGCAAAAACTGATTTCTAAGAAAGTTTTTTAAAAGTCTTGTTTTAAGACATTTTAACTTATTTTTGTCTAAAAAATATATTTTTTCTTACAGCCCTACTTGAAATTAGCCAAATCTTATTAAATATGGCTACATTTTATAGGTTTGAGCAAGAAAATTGCCAATAGTGTTAGCAAACGTTGCTTGCTATATTCTTTAAAATTAGGAAATTATTTTAAATGCAGAAATATTTGATGTTTTTAAGGAATATAGGCAAGCAAATTTCGCTTACCCCGTTAGAAGATTGTTGTGCTCAAACCTAGAAAATTTGACCATATTTAAGAAGATTTGGCTAATATCAAGTAGGGCCGTAAGAATAAATTTTCTTTTCAGACAAAAATAAGTTCAAGTGTCTACAAACAAGGCTTTTTAAAACTTTCTTAGAAATCAGTTTTTGCAGTAATGGCTAAATAAATTCCTGCAAGAATTTAGAAAATACAAACAGAAATAGTTAAAGTGCACAAAAAGTGCTCCTGCTGAAATCAATAACAGAAGTTTGCACAACTGTGACATTCATTTCAAACTTGTTCACTGCAGTTTAACTTCTACTGGAAATAAACAACATGTGCCAGAGAATTTCAGCTTCTGCTCAGAGATGCACCTGGTAACCAGGAGGAGCTCTTCCTCCCTCCAACATGCAGCTGAGAGTCAGTAAAAACATGGCGTCACACACAAAACGCCTGGCTGCAGTTTTACTGCATCCCTGGACAGAAGGCTAGCAGCCAACAATGAGTCATTACTAAGCCACACAAATACACATGAATACTTCCATGTACTGTAACACATGTTGGAACACACATACACTGACCTCATAGAGCAATCCCACATGTCAGCAGAAACAAACTAGCTGCTGCCCTGACGTGTGATGTGTTGTGTGATTAGGGGTGTGCGTTCACACGGACGTGTGTTGTTCCAGTCACACATCTTGGCAGGTTTTAGCTGGAAGAGCGTCAGTCCCACAGGGAAGCCTGTTTAAGACACGACAAACTGTAACCATATGAGGACAAACTCAGCAGAAACTTGAACTCTGAATGAGATTGTTTGAGTTGGGATCAAAACGACCAGAGCTAAGGTTCAATATATACATTTTAAATGCTTCATTTAATGAAGTTCTTGCTCTTAAATGTTTAGAAGAATATAAAAACTTGTAGCTAACTGTAGCTAATTGAGTTAATAAAGTTTATAGGATTGCTTACAGGACACCAGTTGTGAGTTAAAAGCTATTTAACCACATGTAGCTTAAAAATCATCTTAACATTAATAAAGTTTAAAAGTATAAAGATAGATCTAGGTGGTTAGAATGAAATCTAATTATTTAATCATCCCTACTTAAAATCATATCCACATGTTCAAATGTAAATGCTACTTTAAAATGAAAGTAGCCAAACAAAATAACAAATGAGCAAAGAGATCTCCTATCTACGACCTCAGAGTCTCTGTTAGTAAAACTGTGTGAATCCATTCAGACATGGATCATTTATCAATGTGCAGGAAGACCTGAATGATTCACACTGTGATGGACTATAAGGCATCGCTTCACCTGACTTTTATTTTAAGTCTCTTTAATGACAGTCGTTTTATAGAATTGTTTTTTAACTGTCACATTTAAATTTAGACTTCAATATTTTGATGTTACTTTATAGATTTGTTTCTGAACAAATTAATGAATTTAAACAGAATTATTGTGGTTTAAACAAAAAGACTCAACACTGAATTTTCATGAATAATTTAATGCAAAATGACTTGAAAATTTCACACCTCATTTTCGCTGTTATGAGGATCTTAATGTGGCAAAACGTAGCTGTTAATTCATTTATCGTGCTATCTTCTAATCGTTGCACTCATGCATGCATGCATCCATCCATCCATCCGTGCATCTGGGATCCATTATCTCTCTGAGGGTCCCGGCGGGTCAGGCCCTGACCTGGGAGGCACCCACAGGACATCCTTATCTGGTTCCTGAACTATGTCAACAGATTCCTTTCAGTGACTTCATTATCCAGTGTCTCAGCTGCAGAGAAAACTTATTTCAGCTGTTTGTACTCACACTCTAATGGCTGAGGCCAGAGACGAGGACTGGAAGGTGAAGCAACAGATTAACAGTAAGTATGCGATCAATTTAAAGTCAAAAACATTGAGTGAGAAAAACAAATTATGATATCCCTTCAGTTGACAGATTAACCGTGTCTTAAATACCAGCACATGTAAAGCCCATGCATGCTGACAGCGTTCTTATTCTGCTTTGCTCCACTTTCATGGTTTCTATTTTTTTAGTGTCTTATTTTGATTCAAATGCATGAAGAATGTCTGTGTGATGAGGGCGTTATTGCCAGCTCATCATGAGACTTGGCACATGGTTGCACAGACTCTGACCCTCAAGGGAATGGTTTGTTTTCGTCACTTTTCTTTGAGACATTTTGGTCTTAAATATCTGTTCCTATACAGCAGAGAGAGTCTAATGTTTGTTACCACAAAAGAGAAACTGCTTACAACTATTTGTAACCTTAGTAACAATTATTACATTTATTTTATTATTATAAACAAAAGAATGAAAGAAAAACTTGGACCAATAAATGTCTGAGTCTAATCTCAATAGGCTGACTGTTGGGGCCCGTTGTGTTTTGTAGTTCTACATCCTACATGAAGGGGTGAAGAGCTTTTTTCACATCATAACAGTTTGCACATTCCTCCACTAGGACCTGTAGAATCTGGCTCACCACCCAGATGACTGGAATCTCTGTGTTCGATGTGTGACCTCCCTGGCACAACACTGGTCTCTAAAACCTGACCGCTGTAAAGCAACTTCCTGGACTTTCTAGCAGGCAACGGGGTTGAGTTATGTATGAAATCATCACCTTATAACTGCTAAATCAGGGCAAAATGTGGAATCCGGCTGCTACATGAGAATACTAAGGCAGACTATAAGCGATTGGCTTGAGGGTGAGACGTGAGAGCGTGGTATTCTGGGATGCCCAATTGTGTCCCAATCAGTTACATCATTGGCTGGGGGTGTGCTGCTTGCCTGTATACAGCAGACTCTACCAAGGGGTTGCCGCGGGTGCACGACTTACTCCTCGCCCCCTCCCCCTGGACAGAACTGACCAACAGGACCACACCATGCATGGTTCGGAACTCTTCCTGCACTCGATTTGTCCTCGGAGGTCAGAACTCGGAACTGGGAATGACGTCACACCCGAGTTACAGTGTTCCAGTTTGCAAAGTCGGAAAAGTCAGGATACCAGAGTAAAAAGTAATTTACTGCTGTATTTGCTCTCGTGTTTGGTTCACACACAAACACATTACCATTGTTGCCTTTGTTAGCAGCACACATTCAAATATTGTTTCAGACTTTAATTAATTTGCTCATGCAAACATTCTGAATTCGTTTCGAGTCAGAAGATACAAAGCATTGAACGTAATTCTTAGACACATCCAAACAAGCAGATCTTGCACAAAAAAATAAACATGTTTTCACAGCATTTAACTGTTTTTGTGAGGAGTCGCCATCTTTTTCCCAAAGTCGGGGCACAAAAAATTCTCAGACTTTCCGAGTGGGAAGTCCGACTGCAGAGGGCGTTCCAGTCGAATTGTCCAACTCAGAACTCTGATTTTCCGACTTCCGAGGACAAATCGAACGCAGTATCTGTCCAGTGGGAGGGGACGTGCCAGGTTCCAAGTGAAGCAGTAAACCTGTAGTAGGTCCTTTGTAGCGCTGACACGCCTCCCTGGACACGCCCCCTCTCCCTGGACCGAGGACTGGGTCCTAGATGTGTTGTCTGGACAGAACCGGCTCTGCGTCCGGATCTGATGCTGACGATGTTTATATCTACCTGCCCCTGAAACCAAATAAATACCATAGTAAGAATTGTATTTAACCTTTGCAGTGACATCCTGGCTCACTGTGGTTATGTTTTGGGGAAGAAATACTAAGAAGTTCTCTCTGATTGCTTCGGCCCATTTTTTCCTTTTCTCTGCACTTCTGTCAAAAAACCTTGGCTGATTTTTGATGGCGTTTGTATATTTGAAGAGCAACTTACCCTTATTGTAAAATCAAGTTTTTACCAGCTTAGACTTATAGCCGAGGTCAAAGGGTTTCTCCATCCCTCTAGAGAGAATAATTCATGCTTTTATCTCCTCCCACCTGGACTATTGAAACTCAGATTACACTGGTATTGATCAGTCCCTTAAACATCGTCTGCAGCTAGTGCAGAATGCTCCAGGCTGTCTTCTAACCAGTAAGCAGAAACATGACTACATTTCACCAGTACTGGTCTCTCTTCACTGGCCCCCAGTGCATTTTATAGGATTGATTTAGAAATGTTGTTTTTAAATTTAAAGTATGATGCAGTCTTGCTAAATATCTACATTTCAGCACGGTCACTTTTGTCAGAAAATCATTTATTTTTGCAGGTACCCAAGACCGGGCGGAAGTCCCGAGGTGACCGAGCCTTTAGGGGCAGCAGCTGCCCTCAGGCTCTGGAACAGCCTCATTCATACTGCTCAGACCCTTAAATCTCTCTTACAGTAACAAAATGTTTCTCATTGGCTTTGAATTCTGATTGAGTTAGCCTCCTGCACCAGTTTTTATTTATTTCATAGTTTGTTTCACTGTATCATAAATGAGAATATAATTCCATTATGCCATAAATAAGTGTCCTCACACAGAGGTCAGAGGACACTTTAATGGGATCAGATATTGGAAGGATTATTTGGAGACAAATTTACTCCCCCCCAAAAAACCCTCCCATTCTGTATGCCACCATCATTTCTTCCCAGTTTGTTGCATCCATCACCACTTGTATCTCAACCCTTCTCTGTTTCTTCCATTGTAACATCCAGACAGCCATTCTGACCTGTGTGTGCTAAAGTGTGAAGACAAACCCAGCGATGACCTCAAACTTGTGAAAGAAACGCTGCTCTGGCTCTGTGACCTGCTTTCTACATCTGTTACCCAAGAGCATGTGAAACCGGGTGGAGATGAGATGAGTGTTTCCGTGTTATTATGGCCATGCAGCATCGGAGAGCTGTGAAAAAGAGCAACACAGGAAGACATCATGGAAGCAGCAACCTAATATACACAACGCTGAATCCTCTGGAGAGCTGGTGAACACTTCCCACATTCTCAGTAACGCTCGAGACACCAGAGCTACTGGTAAAACTTCTGAGGGAAGCAGGTTGGCATGTTCAAATACAGTAACCACGTGAGGACAGAACCCACGTTCCAGATCATTCAGAGCCAAGCACCAATCTGTGTGGCTGGAGAAGGAAGCAGCGCAGACGGGCCAAAAACTACAACCACGTGAAACTAGCTGCAGAAGTGAGACAGTCCTCAACGGCAACCATGTAAACTCACAACCTTACTGCAGAAATAAACATGGTTCCAGTCTGATTTCCTACAGCTGATTTGTTTTTGTGCAGACTGAGGGCCGATTTGTTTCTCTATAAGGTGTGGTCCATTCTCCCTGTGGTCCGGCTGCTGGTGGAGCCGTTCTCTGAGCTGCATTGAGATTCTGTATCTGTGGTGTACTCTGTGAAAGGTACCTACATGTATGTGGCAACTTCCTTTGATGCCAGGCTGTTGAGTCACCTTGATGAACATCTAGGTCAGTTCTTTATATTTTTACATCTCCTATTAGAGTGAATTATTTGTGTCGTCTTCCCTAGGAAACATCTAAGGTGACCTGCTAACTGCTCAACTTTTGGGAAACCTACTTTCTTTTGCTCCTAGCGCAGAGGTCTGCAACCTACACTCTTTAACACTCTTCTGAAGAGGCTCCTGGTAGCTTTGATTAAGAATGACTTGAACTTGAGGAATATTCTAAGTTGACAATGATAAACAAACAACAATACAAATATGTGCAATAATGTGGATGAAACTTGTGAACAGAATGACCACTATAATACAAGTTGCTCTGATCATTGCTGTGTCCAAATTAGCTGAAAATTTCTCAAGTTAGAAATGTGGTGATTAGATTTAGAGTTAATAATTTGATATCTTAATCATCACTTTGTTTATGCAATATTTCAACATTCAGACCAATTTTACTGTTAACCAACCAGAACCTATGTGTATATATACTGATGAGCTAAAATGTCAATATGAGATAAATGTTTTGCACATTTATTGGTATTTACTAAACTTTAAACAAAACATGACACAGTAGTATCATACAGCAAGATGTGCATCTAACTAACTAACTACTTATTATAAAAGCCTAGGACATTATGTACTGTTCAAGTCATAAATAACCAACAAATTGACATATTTATGATGTTGTTGATGCGTTCAGGTGTCATTTAATGCTTCACTTATCTCCAACTGGGCAACTTCACCTAATTTACTACAAAAATGAGGAGAACTGATAACGTTTTGCATAGTTCTGAACAAAAAGTGTAATCTTTTTATGCTTAAAAAAAAAAAAAAAAAAAAAGTCAAATTAGACTAGAAATTCCTAATTTGAAGGATTAGGTTGATTTTGTGGCTCTTTAGGGTTTTTAATAGTAAAGATGGTAAAAATGGCTCCGTTTTAGTAGATTCACTCCTTAAAGAGTTTGTTCCTGTAACGGATCGTGTCTTATGCTTTAGTAAACCATATGCATGGGTTTTCAGGAACACTGATGTGCAGCAGGTGTTGTGCTGAGTTGTGTTTGCAGTTAGGAGCTTGTGGTGTAGAGCTAACTGGGAAAACAGAAGTCACCACTACACCAGGTGTGATGAGAGTTTTGGGGACCATCTTTATACATTTCCGTATTTGTACTGTGGCTATGTGTAAATTTCTATGATACATATACAGAGAAATGTGATATTTTTGCACTTTGTTAGGCAAAGATTTATGAGTATTCAAATAGTCATTAAAGTATTCAAATCAAACAGTTAATAAAACATTACTTTGATAATATACAACTTTTCCCCACCAGCACCTTACAGTAACTCAGTGCTGACATGATCACAAGGTGGCAGCACTGCAACACGTTGTTTTCAGCCACAACTCTTCTTTACAAGGTGGGATTACTTAGCACAACACTCCCACAAAACCCAAAATTGATCCCACGTCTACGTTTGTTATTTCCACTTAAAACGTTTGCAAACTGGAAATGGGGTAATTACTACCAAAGCTATGTAAAAGCTCTCCACACTGATTCAGTGGAATGGAATCCACAGAGCTAAATCAACTTGTGAGTGGTGGTCACACTGGTTTTTACTACATGTGTGATTATGATGTTGAGGTGGGTTATTACCCACCCAAGTGGAATAGTACTTTTATTTGAAAGTTGTTTTTTTCTACACAACTGATTAAAGCAGATCAAACATTCCCACCTATCTGACCCCAAATTATATTTATTCTGCAACATAAAGACACCTGTTAACAAATCAGTTCCTTTATTTTCAGCACGTTGTGCGCTATAAGAAACTGCTTTACTGAGCCAAGAGAATTAATTGAGAATCTATGGTTCGCTAGACTGAATAAATAGATTTTTACAACGTCCATTTTTTTTCTACATCTGGCTCCATGCTGGACCCAGATGATCGCTTGAGCAACTGCTTATAGATAAACCTAGTCACATTTATATATATTTTCTGGAGAAGCACACATTTTTGAGACATTTTTTAAATAAACTGCAACAATCTCAAACGTCCGTCTCTGTTTTTGTCTCTAAAGGGAAAAAGGTCTTGAAAATGTAGTGTGGGCTTTAAAAAGAACCCCGTGTGCAGTCCTCCTTTTACTGACTAAGACTTCTGTGTTGTTGCATTCTCCAAAACAGATTTTAAATGCAAAGTCAAATGTCTCCGTTTCTGCCTCCTGCCTGCTTTAAGTCTCTTTCTTCCTCTCTGTTGTTTTGATCCCATACAGATGTTCTGCTTTAGCACTCCCCTCTGAGAGCCTCCTCCTATTGTTCATAATGCCTGCCCTGTAATATCTCTGCAGAACTGACCCAATGCACAAAGCAAATGTAAAGGTTTGATGAGCAGATGTACTCTCAGCTCAGAAGGTTAGACATGTCAGCAATTCTTAAATGACTAATTTAATTGACCCATAATCGAGTGCCTTAAACTTATTTTAGAGTCTCCTCTTGGTCCTCAGCTTCTGCGTGTCCTTTCTCTTCCTGCAAAGGGCGAACTCTGCAGACATGTAACTAGTGATAATGGGCTCTGATTGGGAGACATCTTGAAGTGATTTATGCTCAAGGACAAGAGGGTTGTGAAAGCTCGGAGCGCGTCGGGTCTCTGAGATTTTAAATCATGACCTCAGGAGCTTTAAATCCCAGATCCACATTTTCCTTCAGCATGTTTGTGCATATTGATGCAGAAGAAAAGCTCTTGCAGGGAAGGAGGCCAGATCATATAAACTTCAAAAAGCACAGTGCAGCTCGCTTTTCACTCCCACAAATGTTTTTATTTGTTTTCCCCTGTTTTGTGCATTTATATTGAGCAATATTATATTATATTGAGTTATGAATACATTATCTGAGCTGCAATTAAACATCAAAAAAGGCAATAATATCAATAATGTTGCAGTTCTTTGTCTTGAAAAAAAAAATAGAAGTGAGTTTTGGATTTATGTCCAAATGTTTTATTGAAGTACTGAACGTAATGGGAAAAATATAATAAAATAAAAAAAATTCTAAAATACATGACATGTTTAAGAACTTAATATAAACAGTATTATGTTGACATAAATATAACCATAAATAATAGCTCTTTTTGCTAAAAAAAAAAGCACATCTCCCCCCCCTTGTTATAAAGTTAAAGGGTTAAAGGCAGCCTGTGGTTAGCTGAGGTCCCAAAGGTGGGTTAATAATTAGAGTTAGGCTGCTCAGATGGCTCTAATTATCCATTTGATTAATCTCTATAGCATGGAAATATAAATCAAAATGCCACCAGGAAGAGGTTTTCCTCTTCCATGAGCAAAACTTCATAATCTAGCTCACATTTTTGCTCAGCATCAACATTAAAAACAATGTTGCTAAAGAAAATAGAAAATAATAAACTGATTAATTTATTTAGTCTTAAAAGTCAAATTTTTATTAAAGTTGTCGTGTTTTTTTTTTTCATTAAAAGTAGTGGGTTTTTTCGTCTTCTGACACATTTTCCACTATCAACCAGTAGATGGCGGTAAAGGACCAGTTTTCTAAACCATCTCATGCCTGACAAAGAGAGAAAGCTGTTGTATTTATGAATAACTCCACTCTGCTCTCTCGTGGTGACAAGAAGAACAAAACATTCCCACCTAGTCTAAATTTCCTCCATTTTATTTGACATTAAAACAGGTTTTTACCACAGCAGCAGATCATAAATCCTGTTAAAGAGAAAAACTTTAACTCATGAAAATATAACAACCTAAAGGAAAATTATAAATTATTTTATAGAAGAAGATGGAAGGAAGAAGAAGAAGAGAAAACTAATCTAAGCCAAAGAGAGGAAGAAAAAAAAAGTCAAATCAAACTAAAGTGTCAGATCAGAGCCTTATGGCCTCCAGAAATCACCAGGTGAACCTTTACCTTCATTAAACCCCTCTGATGTCTTCGCTGGGTGTGGCGATGGGTGGATAAGGCGATGTGTGCAGTGTGTAGCGTGTGTGTTTTGAAGTTACACACACACACCTCACCCCAGCCCGTTCTCTGAAGTGTTGCTCTGGGCTCATCGGGAGACGCTCAGGTCCTCCTCATCAAATATTCATTCCACAGAAACTCCTAAGCCTTAAATAATTCTCAAAGAAGTGTGCCAAAAGCACGGCCTTGCTATCCAGGACACGTTTCTATCTGGACAATGGAATCAGGCGGGGAGGTGGGGGTGGGGGTGGGGGTGGGGGTGAACTGGATCAATCATATGTCTCTAACAGGTTTGCTTTAAGGGTAATTAACAAGCAAAGGTATTAAATATGTTTTAAGCTCAGATCGTTTGATGAGGGGTTTTGTGGAAAGGTCGTGAAAAATTCACATCTTACCTGTTAAACAGCTCTTCAAACAACCTCAGCTTGGAGAAATAGAGATTAGCTCTGAAAGGCCTGACAGGCTAAAGGCTAGCTCATACGGGGGTCATGATCTAAGTGTTAATCTGCCATCTTAAAGCAAGATATCACATTGGTTTATGCTAAATTCACTTTGTAACCTTTAGACTGGAGATACCAAAAACTCTTCTGGTGATCAGAATCAGACAAAGTTCAGCATCAGCTCAATCTGTGATTGGCCAATCTGACATTCAAACATCTGATTTGCCCATTGCCAAAAAGCAATAAACCCCAGTGTTAGTTATGTTGGTAAAAACAGGTCATCTGTCTATGAATGTGTCAGTTTAATCAGCAGTTTAAATAAATGGTCAATCAAAGAGCTATCTACAACAAGTAGAACATCAGAATCCTTCAAACCGACACATTCAGATGAGCTGCTTTAGTTTAACACCCACGAGAGGATTAAAATAAACCAGTCTCAGAAGTCTAAGTGATAGCATCTATTGATTTAGAGGACCAAGACCTCATTTTAGGGTTTTTGAACGTCCACTTTCATTCAGGTTTAGGCCCATCAGCGAGCGTGATAACAGCAGATCCCATCTGATCTGATCCCGTTCTCATCCAGGATTTTATTCCATCCACAATTACGCCACGCCGGTTGGACGGTGTGGCTCTCATTACTCCACCATATCTGTGTCCTGTGTCCCCTCTGGTGAGCGCGTGGCAGGTGGTTCATCGACTTGCCCCCCCCTCCGACCCAGTCCTCGGCCTCAGCTCGCCGATAACAGCTCGGCGTGGAAAATCAGACAGCAGCTCTTTGGCCTTTCAGAGGCGAGCGGGAGAAAATGAGCCATGAAGGAAATCGGAGGTGATTATCTTTATTATCAGCTGAGGGAGTAACCGTAGAAACAGCGACCTGTCTGTGTGTGTGTGTATCTATGTGTGTGTGTGTGTTTGGGGTGCACAAGCTGTTCCAGCAGCCCGCTGATTGGCCCATACAAGCACCAGTGGTAATTAACATCTGCATATGCAAATGAGTGCTACAGCTAGGGAAATTTGGCATGAGACTCACCTGCACCATGTGCCCAAAATCAGCAGGATGGTTTAGTTTGTGTCGGTGTGTGTGTGTGTGTGGGGGGGGGGGGTGCACACACACCTACACGCCATGCACACAGACACAAAATAAATGTATATATATTTTTACTTTAAATTCATAACACAGCGATGCTCCTGGGGGCACCAGTGTATTTTAATGTTGCTGCTTATTTGCATAGGTGAAAACTACTTAAACCTGCACTTTTTGGAGGCACATTTGGTATGGATGGATGGACCTGGGGCAAAGGGATGGAGGGTATGCCAACCACACACCTCCCTCTGATTGCGGTGCCACCCTGAGAGATGAGGCCACACAACAGGAGGCTGTCAGCTACCCTGCTGAGGGAGCCTCATTAGCGTGTCGGAGTGCAGGGACAAGCCTCGTCCAGAGAGAGACACCGAGCATCATCTGCTGTAAGAAACAATCTGGTGAGGAGGAGGGACTTATGAGGAGACTAATTGTTGAATTTTTTACATGGCAATGAGTTCTTGTTCAGATCAAATCACCAGGTGCTTAATAGTTCTTCTGACTTGTCTTGTTGTAATAAATATTCAGGAGAAAAGACTTTATGACTGCAGACAGGCCAGTTAATGCAACCCGAGCCTTTGCAGACCACATAATACAATCAAACACTTGCTCTTGCACATTTTAGACAAAACACAACCACATTACAAAAGCTCAGATGTCCCTTTTTATCTCTGACTTGTGAAAAGTCACTAAAAACATTTGACAGCTGAACCTATGTCCACTGTCGTTGTTCATCTGAGATGAGCTTGTGCCCTGAAAACTGGACAGTGTTCTTATTTAAAGTTGATAATTGGTTTCCTTCTCCTGTTACAGTTTTAGGTTGTATTTAAGGCTGCAGCTACAAACATTTTAGTAATTGAGAATTACATTAATTCTTTGAGTACTCAGATATAAATGTTCCTAACTTCTTGTTAAATGCTGCTCTCCCCTCTCTGCTCTCAGATCAGTGCGCTCTCTCGTGTACAAGCACATGTCCAGGTGCCACTAAGGCTCTATTAAACTACTTTTCATCCTGTTTATTTAATGAAAACATTTGTCTTTATATAAAAAGCTACCAGTCACCAGATCTTACAGCTCTGTCCAGCAACAAGACTTCAGGATGTTTGTGATTCATCTGCTGGTTTATTTTCAAGATGATGAAGTCTCAACAGAGGTGAGTGAGAGAGAATTACCTGAAAGCTCTGTGTTTGTGCTGCCTGATTACATCCTGTCCTTTAATAATCCAAAACTTTGTCTTTCTTGTGGAAATATTTATTTTAAGTCCCATATTCTGCAAAATCCACTTTCTAAAGATCTTTTAACAGTCACATCAGACCTAAAGACTGTGCATGAGACCCAAAAATGTTAAAATGTTTTCACCTTTTTCACTTCCTGATTCTCATTTTTGGCAAATGTGCATTGAGCTAATACTAAAACGGGTGGTTTCTAAATCTTTCCCCTGCTGACGTCAAGAGGGGGAAAGACCACTCCTCTCTAGAGGACAGAGCCAATCACGAGTTTAAAAACCACAGAGCACTCATCCTCACAAACGTTAGCAAACAGTCATGGTGACGCTACGAGCAAAGCACGGCAGTTGCTTCATAGATGGTTGAATCAACGAGCACAAAAGTCTTTTTTTACCTTCACCTGAGACCCTGAAGACCCACCAACATCTTGTGAACACACAGAGAAAAGAGATGGGCGGGGCTTAGAGAAGCTCGGCTCCCCAACTGCCTCAGGAGTTTGGATGAAGAACAACATCTGTACTTAAAGTAAGGGCTTGACCAATGCAGAGTTTTTACATGTTATTGAGATTTAAAAGGAATGATTCAGAGTGGATAGAAAGTGCAGAAAAACATCTGCCTGGACATGTAGAGCTAAGCTGTCTGATGCTCTGCCTTGACTTTTATGTCTCTTTATTTATTAAATTGGGAACACAGGTCTCCCTGAGAAAACTTCTGATTGCAGGGAACCCTGTTTTATGATGTTGTAGGCATCTGTTAACTAATAACTGTCCCTGTGAAGTGTGATTAATGATTAAGTCATCCAGTTTAAATGAAGCATCCATTCTATTAATTTTGCCTTGAGGATTTTTTGTAATCAATAATTCAATTAACTGTTTCAGCCCTAGATGTGCTGGAGGTGGCTGCATTAGACCGTGTAGAGTGTCAGTGTTCTTCCAAAAGTGTTCATCAAGTGATACTAACGATGCCCACAGTGCCACCTGGGGGTTTGGAAATATGGACATCCAGAAGTAGTTTCACTCAGCCTTCATGTATTGAGATTTTTCTACATTCACAAATCTTTTCTTAAAATACTCGGTGCAATCTGTTGTTTCTAGCTGGAGGGATTAGAACCCACATGCAGAGTCAAACTCCACAGGAAGGCAGGTGGGAGATGAAAAACAAAGCGTTGAAAGAGAAGTGTGTAGAATGTAATGTATAATGTAAACAGATCTGGCAACAAAACCCATGAGGGGATATGTATATACACCCACCAGCCACTTTACAGTATTAGGTAAACCTGTTCAGTAGCTTGTTAGCACGAATATCTAATCAGCCAATCACATGGCAGCAACTCTAAGCATTTCGATGTTTAGATGTGGTGAAGACAACCTGCTGAAGTTTAGGCTGAGCATCAGAACAGAGAAAAACAAGATTTAGACTAAGGTCCTTGGCCGGTCTGGGTATTTCAAAACTGCTGATCTACTGGGATTTTCATCCTCAACCATCGATTTATAGAGAATGAGTAACTGCTTATACATGAAATGAAGGCAAAAGAAGCTGAAATAATCACTGGTTCCAACCAGAACTTCGTTCCTGAACCACAACATGTTGAGGAGCAGATGGACTCCAGCAGCAGAAGTCCACAGCAGGTGTCTCTCCTGTCAGCTAAGAACAGGAACTGAGGCTAAAATTCACACAGAATCAGTAGGACTGGACTGGAAGAGACTGGAAAAATGTTTCCTGGTCTGATAAGTCTTGAATTCAGCTCCAACCTTCAGATGGTTGAGTCAGAATTTGGTGTCAATGACAAAAATGCTGTTGAAAATGTCATTACCATATTTTTAAAAATAATAAGTGACGGATCATGACCAGATTTTTAAAAACCCAGTCAATGACGGACAACAAAAACGTCTTGTGTGACCTCTGCTCCTCACCACCCAAACCTACACAACACAACACAACACAACACAACACAACACAACATCAATCCAACACATCCCAACCAACCCAACCTCCCACACCACTCTGCAACACTCAACCCAAACCAACACAACACAACACAACACAACATAACCCCAACACCAACACAACACAACATAACACAACACAATCCAGCCATCTGTTTTGGACTGGTAAATCTCTTTCTACTGTAACACACTCTTTTTAGATTCAAAGATGCTTTTGATTCATTCAATTTTACTTTGTTCTTTTTATCAGGAATACATTTTTCCCTCAGTATTTGCACTGTACAATCATGTGGATTATCTATTATCTGGTCTTGTCCCATCATCTCATCTCATCACTCATCTTATCACATCACATCTCATCACTCATCTTATCACATCACATCACATCTCATCATCTCATCACATCATCTCATCTCATCATCTCATCTCATCTCATCACTCATCTCATCACATCACCTCACATCATCTCATCACATCACATCTCATCTCATCACATCACATCTCATCACATCACATCATCACATCTCATCTCATCACATTACATCATTTCATCTCATCACATCTCATAACATCTAACCACATCTCATCTCATCACATCTCATCAGATCTCATCTCATCTAATCTCATCACATCACATCATCTCATCACATCTCATCTCATCTCATCTCATCTAATCTCATCACATCACATCTCATCACATCTCATCAGATCTCATCTAATCTCATCACATCACATCTCATCTAATCTCATCACATCATCTCATCTCATCACATCACATCACATCACATCATCACATCTCATCTCATCACATTACATCATTTCATCTCATCACATCTCATAACATCTCACCACATCTTATCTCATCACATCTCATCAGATCTCATCTCATCTAATCTCATCACATCATCTCATCACATCTCATCTCATCTCATCTCATCAGATCTCATCTAATCTCATCACATCACATCTCATCTCATCTCATCACATCACATCTCATCTAATCTAATCTCATCACATCATCTCATCTCATCACATCACATCTCATCAGATCTCATCTCATCTCATCACATCTCATCAGATCTCATCTCATCTAATCTCATTACATCATCTCATCACATCACCTCACATCACATCATCTCATCTCATCACATCACATCATCACATCACATCTCATCAGATCTCATCTCATCACATTACATCACATCATTTCATCTCATCACATCTCATAACATCTCACCACATCTCATCTCATCACATCTCATCAGATCTCATCTCATCTAATCTCATCACATCACATCATCTCATCACATCTCATCTCATCTCATCTCATCTCATCAGATCTCATCTAATCTCATCACATCACATCTCATCTCATCTCATCTCATCTCATCACATCTCATCTAATCTAATCTCATCACATCATCTCATCACATCACATCTCATCAGATCTCATCTAATCTCATCTCATCTCATCACATCTCATCAGATCTCATCTCATCTAATCTCATTACATCATCTCATCACATCACCTCACATCACATCATCTCATCTCATCACATCACATCATCACATCACATCTCATCAGATCTCATCTCATCTACAGTAATCTCATCTCATCAGCTTTTCTTTCTTATAAACGATTTACTCTAACTTCAGTAGTAGCTGCAGTGTTTTTTCTCTTCTTCTTCAAAACTGTTCTTTCCTTGTAATGTCCTTAACCTTTACTCTCTCCCTGTCTCTAAATAATCTGATTTCTCTTTTGTTTTTTGTGTCTAATCACTCACTCCATTGATGATAGAGATAGATGCACAGATATGTTAGATGTTTTGATTGAATCTCAAATAAAGACCACTGCCCTTTCATAAAAAGGCTATCACTGTTTCTGGGGTGAAAAAATCTAAAGTTACAACCAGTGAGTTCAACCAATACATCTAAATGATAACTTTGATAATGATACACTGTACAGATTCTCAGTTACAGCTAATTTTGTTTTAACTTTTCTAGAAAACATCTCAAGGATTCAAGTAAAAAAAAAAAAACAACAACCCAAAAATACCAGGATGAGAATGAAATCCATGAATGTCCAATGAAGCATCAAAGATGGTTTCATTGTGAAATTACAGTAATACCAGCCATTCTTTTTGATTTTTAAACAAAAGGGTCAGAATCACCTGGCATCCTCTTTTGCCAAGTCACATTAATTATTTCAGAATTTGTCTTGTAATCCTGGCTGAAAATCCTACCCAGAACGAATGGCATGTCAGCTTTACACAACTACTTGTAAAGGCATTACAGGGCGTTAAGTCCCGTACGGATTTGAATTGGTCTCAGCAGTACAGGATTAGAAGCAGTAGGGATTAGACCTTCCCCAGAGAGAACGCATGGCCAAGAGGCTCCACATATAAAATATATATCGTTGACCTGATGGCACTGCAAAATTAGACACTGAAATTAAAACCAACTAAACAAAACATAGACACCTTTTCACTGCAAAATGACAGCTGAGAAAGAACGTTTCTACAATATATAATCAGTTTCATTTATCACTGTTAGATTTTAATGTGATGCAAAGTCCTGGAATGTTTGGCTTTGAGTTATTATTAGCATGGAAACACAAGACCTCCTTCTTGCGTTCTCTCTGAACTATCATTTACATCTTTAAACAGGTTATTATTCTTAATAAAAGACAACTGCATCCAAAAAAAAGAACAGAAATGAAAAAATATGAGCGCGACTGCCCTCTGTAGAATCATTAACCTCAGGGCTAAATCATTCTAGCTAAGCATGCTGACCCACACCTCCATTAACAACCTAATGTGACTACAGACCTCCTGGTGGTGTGGAGAATCTGAGCCCAGTTGGAGCAAACTGACTTGCATGATGACAAATGACTGCAATTCAGCTTGTTGTAGCTGCGGGCCGTGAAGTGAGCAGGAAATGTTTCAGGATAAGTCCCAGAGCCCACAGCTAATGGGACAGAGAGGGCTTCTCTCATGCTCAACACGTACTACTGCAGAGGTGGACTGTGTATCCTGAGAAACTGATATCAGTTAGCAGACAGAATGTTTCTAACCGCATGACATTTGAAGGATAGCACAGAAAGAGTCACAGAAGGCAGCAGACATCCCTGTTGCTGAGCTATTTTCATGATTAGCAAGCATGTTTTATTTTCTTAACATGGTACAAAAAGTTAATGTATAGCTAGTCCAGTCTACTGCTAGTCTAACATAACAGGACATGTACGTTTATTCATTTATTAGTCACTTTTATCCAAAGCAATGTACATACCATTAATAATCATCCTATCAGGCATGTTGTGATCTGTGGGGGAAACCGGAGTACCCAGAGGAAACGCATGCATGAGGAGAACATGCAACTCCACGCAGAAAGACCACAACCAGGATTTGAACTCACAACCTTCTTGCTGCGAGGCAACAGTGCTAACCACTGAGCCACCATGCAACCCATAGTGATGCATGCTGCCCAAGGATTTCATTCTGATGTGGTTTAGTTTCCCCATCAATCATCCTGAAGGAACAGCATTTATCATTTATTGTCTTTGTCTATTACAAATTGGCAAAAGATCTCTAATTTGTCAACAAAATACGAGACAAAAACACAACTGAATCCTCAAAGAATGAATAGCATAAAGCATGTGATAATGTTTTTGCCCGTGTCTGCATATTTGTTAGCAAAATATCCCATAAACCATTGGATGAATGTTAATAAAACTCTTAGAAAGCCTTCATGAGAAAAACATCTACAGATACTTGCATGTTGGAGTCAATCCAATTCAAGATGGCTGCCACAGCTAAATCTAGCCAGTCTGAGCAAACCCCAAAATGACTATAGCTTAGTCAGTTTTACAGATATTGATCTACAGTTTGGTGTTGTAGCTGTGAGTCACACACTCCAGGTACTTGCTGATCCCCCGAGATCTTTGTTTAAAACTTTCTCATTAAATAAATAATTTGCCACTGGAGTCAGCGGTATGTTAGCAAAGTGTCTCATATAGACCACTGACTGGATTTTAATTAAACCTTTAGAAAGAGTTCATTGGATGTACACCTATAACTGATAAACTTTTGGAGTCAATTTAATTTCAAGCGGCCGCCACAGTTAATCAGCTTTAGCAAACAAAAATGTCTACAATACTGTCAATTTTACAGATATTGGGCTAATAATTTGTGTGAACCGACCCTTAGACTGCTGGAAGTCAAAATGACCACATCTCCTCTCTCTGCTGGCTTTACTCTATCTACTTTTTCCTGTTTTATTTCCTGTTCTTACTGCTACTAGCTTTATATTCTGTGTAAGAAACCACTGTCCCCCTCATACTGTGCTCAGAATGAGGGATTGTATTGAAGTAACACTTCAACCCAATTTAATGGTACCTTTAAAGCTAGAACAATATGACAAAATGTCATTTTAATAATTATTTTTATTACAATGAATTACATTTACAACAATCAACTGGCCTGAATCTGGACCTGAGATGATCTGGATTAGTTACATTGTGCAGAGCTTTGGCATAACTTGTGTTGTGACCTGCCACTTTATTAATTAAATGAATTTAATTAAAGCGGCTCTCTGGAGCATTTTTCTCTGTATCAAAGTTTTCTAAATGTTTTAAATGATATTTCAGGTCTAAACTATGATCTATGGGTTGAGTTCCACAACATCTGTCATTCTGATGAAGACCCTCCTTCCTCCTAGAGACCCCTTTCCATTATTTCTTGCCGCCGACATTTTTCAGCCAATGAAATTCAAATGTCTGCATTCTCTCAACATGCACGCGCATCGACCAAACCTGTACCAGTAGGGGGCGCTGTCGTACAGGACGCTCCGTGTGTTTCTCTGTTTACCGTCTGGTTCACTGAGGACTCACAACTCATTTCTACTAAAAACCTACCCATTCCCCAGCTAAAGATGGATTTATTTTTATTTTTAAACCTTTCACCTCACAGAATGGCAAGGCTTGACAGGATTACGCGTTTATTTTGGTCAGAAAGTTCATCTAGGGACGAGTCAAGTTCAGCTTCAGAGTCCAGCAGCAGCTCTCTGCTAACAGAGCTAATATCAGAAGCAGCAGGGACAGAGAGGGCTCATCAGACCCTCGTAGTGTTGTTGGAATAAGATTGTGAACTGTGAGTGATTAAACCCTACACACTGAGCTGTACAGTTCATGCCCGAAGTATATGCGCCGTGTGCACGCGCGCACACGCGACCGGACGCGCGTGTCGAGAGGTTTTGAGGAGGAGCCTTTGGACGCTAGATTCAAAAACTGCTCTCTTGATGAAATCCTCCAGAGTGCTGCTTTAAGTTAGACATCTGATATGTTTGTTTTTATCAGATGACCCTGCAGCAGTCAACAGCAGATAGAACCACGTGAGCAAGAGATTACTTAGGAAACCTTTGTCAAACACCACATAAGCAGTTACTTTCACAAATGATGCCTAGAACCTTTTTTTCAACTTGTCGAGTTTGTTGGCAGGAGGATCTTGTTCGGAGCCAAGTTTTAAGTGACTGGGATGAGGATCAGCACATCCAGACCCAAAGCCATGGAGGAGGTCAACTATGTCAGGGGAGAGGTTATACCTCAAGTGGAGAAGTTTGCAGGGTCTTGTTTACAAGTGAGGGAAGGAGGGAGTGGGAGTTCAACTGGTAGATTGGGGCAATGTCTTCACTGATGAGGATGATGAAATAAAGTCTATTGTGGTGAAAAGGGAGCTGAGTCAGAAATCAAAGTTCTTATTTTACTGGTGGATCCATGTTCCAACCCTCACCTATGGTTCTGAGCTGAGCTTTGGGTAATGATCAAAAGAACAAGACTCAGACTTAAGGATAGAGGGAGGAGTGTGGACATTCGAGAGGAATTCAGAACAGAGCACTGCTCCTCCATGTTGAGAGGAGCCAGTTAAGGTGGTTCAGGCATTTGGTAAGGATACCTCCTCCTGGGGAGGTGTTTTGGGCATGTCATGTCAGCAGGAGGCCCTGTGACTGACACTCTAAGGAACCCCTTGGGGGGTACCACCAGATGAGCTGGTGGAGTGGACAATCTGGGCTTCAGAGTCCCTGTCTTCATGACCTGGGCCTGAATAAGTGGAAGACCAAGAGTATGAGTATGAGAAAGTATCTCTAATGGTCCATCACTCAGTACTGTGAATTTTTGTCAGTAAAATCTGTATTCTGATGGGGTTTTTTTCCAAATGAAATAGACACAGTCTTCTCTCTATTTAAAAGAAAAAAGGATCAGTCAGACTCTTGTCAGCAACAGGTCCAACAGCCAGACTCTGTGATGGAATGATCTTGTGTCAGTGTTCTTGGTCAGGAAGAAAGGGTAAAATTACTGAATTGGTCTGCCTGCATGAGAATGTGCAGTTAATTATACAACAAAATAAGATATTGACCACTTCCTGTTGAGAAACTTCAGATTTGTTTCCAGAAGAAATGAAAACAAAAATCATCTAAAATACATCCCATTTAAGTGTTTAAGTTAAAGAAGTGGCAACATCATAAATAGTTTATGTTTCTATTAGAATGGGCAAGAGGTGAGGTTATGTTAATATTTCTGTTTTAATCCTTTGTGTTTCACTCTAATTTCAATGTTACTTCTTTTTTATACCATGTTTATTCTGTATTGAGAGTTTTTGAATTATAAAGATTTTCTGAAAAAAAAAAGGCGAGGTTCATCCTGAAAAGGTTGGCAGTCCATCACAGGGAAACAGAGATAAACAACCATTCATGCTCATACTCAAGGTTGATTTAGAGTGAGGCTGCAGGTTTTTGGACTGTAGGTGAAAGCTAGAGCGCCTGGTGAAACTCCACAGGGAGAAACATGCAAACTCCACACCAAAGTATCCAATTTCAGGACTAGAAAATGTATATTTTTTAGGTTGCCAATGCATTCACTATATTCTGTTTGTCCTGTCATGAAAAAAAACATGTAAGTTTCATATAAAACTGTAAATGATGTGTTATGACTTTTAAAGGACTGTTGTATGAGGTGGACACATTTTCCTATAAACAAGATTTTGGTGAAACAGGTGTGAAAACTACACCACTTTTGGGGTTCCATCGCTCAGATCTCAAACGACTGAAACACCCTTTAAGTTTAAACAGACCACATAAAGGTGGACTCAGGGATGGGGTGACTGTCTTAGATAATACAGAACATCTTTCTGCTTTAAGTCACCAGCTACAAGTTTGTTCTCCATCAAAACAAAGACACGAGTACAGGTTTGGGTTCTATGCAATTTTTAACCAGCAAAGTTTATTTATATATAACAACAGTACAAAGTGAATCCTTGGCTTGCAAAATAGGTGTGCTTCATATTTACAATAGGTACACAATAATATATTATAATAACAAAATCAAAGCAAAACAAAAAAAAAACAACAACCTTTTTTAAATACTTTAAATTTCTTACAATTTCCACAACACTTTTATAAAACAAGAAGAACAGACAGCCATTATTATCATCATCATCATTGCCAGTAATTACTATTTTACAGTACTCCAGTGTCTACAAAGGGTTTGTTTACAATGTGTTTAAAATGGAAGGATACTCATTTTAAGTTGACAGTAATACGCTGATCGGTTCAGTTCCTCTGTGTGATGACAAGAAGCAAGCAAACAAGTGGAAAAGTTAAGGAAATGCCTTGATTCTTATAAAGATGACGCGTGCCGGTTAAAACTACAGCACAGGAAGCAAAAAGGTGCAAAAATCTACTTCAGTAAGGATTCGGCTTCATCTGAAATGAGGTTTTGTTTGCGAGCGTCTCTCCATATCTCACACAACTGGCAGTCAAATGAGATTCTGCACTGCAGAAAATGTAATAAAGAAGACACAAAAAAATCATTTCTCCACTCCAATTAAACTGAAACAATAAAAAAACCCATGAGATCACAACATGACAACACAAACAAGTTAAAAAAAAACTCTTTCACAAAAAATAAAAAAGGTGCATTTGAATGTGATTTAAGACGTTTTAAAGATGGAAGAATGAACATTGGACTAAATGAAGCCATGAATGGATTTAAAACACCAGACAGAACTAAAGCATGAGATAAAATGCTCGCAAAAATCTCACCTGAGACACATCCTGATACAAATGATCTCTGAGAGCAAAATCAAAGCCTTTTTTTTTTTACCAAGTCTGTGTTGCCTGACTGTTCGTCACACTCCTGTATTCAGGGGAGCTCATACAACAGCTGGAAGGACTCTGTTTAACATTTAGTTCATTCCTCAGAAAAAGGAAAAGGCATTAAGGTCCCGTTAAAACAGAAAGCATTACTCCATACAAGCAATGTGAGGTATGAGGAGGATACAATTCTAGTCGCTGAAACTGGGAAGACACCTTTAATTCCAAAGGAAGAAGCTTTATGTTGTGTGTGTACCTATGTGTAGGAGAATGAAAAGAATGAGAAAAAGTGCATTTTATCTACAAAATATGCAAAAAAAAAAAACAAAAAAAAAAACAAACACAAATAAATGTTGACTTTATCTCAAAATTCTGGTGAATCAAAACTGGCTTTATAATTAGAGGAAGCAGTATTAAAAATCAATCCGGAAATAAGAAGACATCTAACAAGATCAGCATAAATTCACACATTTCAGATAGTTTTTTTGTGTTTTAAATTTAGAAGGACCAAACTGTCAGTTTTAGAAACATGAAGCATTTTTTCTTTAATTTTAAGCCTGAATTCAATTTCAAATAATCACTTTAAAGACAGAATTCTGAGATTAGGTCTTATTTGTGTTTGTTCGTGTGGGCACTGTGCTTCCATCTGCAGGTGCTTTTTCCCAGACAAAAGAAACCAATTCCAACTCTTCCCCACCACTCCTGCCCCCGCTGGCCAGACGCCGTAATAGCGCCTCAGTCCCTCACCTCGTCCAACATTTCTGCCTGCCTCATAGTTTGATGTTTTCTCCTGATCACACTCTGAGCACAACCGGCCCAGATCAAAGAGCAGCTTCAAAGCCGGAGCGGGAAACCAGAGCTAAAGGCTCCCTCTCTCTCTTTCTCCCTCTGTCGTTCTACCTCTCCATCGCCGCCTCATTTCTCAGCACTTCTCTTCAAACAGCTCACGCCAGCTGAGGCAATGCCTGCCTCGGCCAAGCCGTACCCTCCTCACCTTTCCTTTTACTTCATCTCACACTCCTCAGCTGAGCAGGTATAGCTGAAAACACACAAAAGGACCCAGCCCCCGACCGAGATCCAATAAGATCAGGGGCACTAGGCAGGTGGGAATCTAAGGCCACGGAGAAAAGAAGCACCGTTCACCCTCATTTTCCATGCTTTCAGCATGCACAACTGCAATTTACTGTACAAAACCTTTAAAACTACCTATTTTCAAGTACTTGATGTAAACAATGAGCAAACTTTCTTGGAAGAAAATGAAATAATCTCTCCACAGGATGGAATCTACAGCTTGTTCCCATCCATCTTCAGTCTGGAAGCTTAAACGAGCTCGTTTGGGTTCAGTCAGGAGATGCATTCGAACAGCAAACGTTTTCCTTCTGCTCATGGTTCGTACCTTTCAGAAATCGCCACTCCAGCTCAGGACAGGTCCTCTGTAAAGCATAAACCGATTTTGACACATTTGTTTGAAACACTAGAATATTTTTGGCACTTAGTCAAACTGGACCCACACAGAGTTCTCATCATCTGGGCTAAGTGGTGGTTGGACAAGAGCTTCCCTCAACTACAGTAACATCTCCACTGGCCAACTACAGTAGGCATGAATCATTGGCACTTGATTTTAAAAACTGGACCCATTTATACTTCTGGTGTGTTATATCGTGCATGCATAAAGTTGATGCAATTTGGGGAATTTATGTTTTTTTTTTTCTCTCAACACGCTGCAGTTACAGGCTCCTCCAGCAGAAATGAATCTACCAAACAGGTCGGATGCACTCGGGGCTTCTTGACAGGACGATCTGCAGCAAATATTCATGAGGCTCAGTTCAACTGGGCTCACATTTGTTGCAAATAGACAAATATACAAGCAAAAACCAAAAAAAAAAAGTACATTCACATACACATATAATTATAAAACAGTACATACACAGATAACCTGGCTGCTGAAGAAAGCCTTTGGCAGCAGAGTGATGCAGATCTAACTAAATCAACTTCACCGTCATCTTCACGTTTAGGTGAAAGCATGCTGGCTGAACTATGACCCCAATGAGTTGAGTTCCATCCATAATTAAAAGATGAGCACATCTGTACACGTCTGATTAAATAGAAAGCAGTTTTTGTTGTGAAGCATCAGTCCACTATCATCTGGGACAACCGGTGGATTGTTTTTTTCTCCAAACTCTTTTAAACTTGCAACTGATAATATTCACATTTACAGAGTACAAAAATAAAATCTGAGAAATCTGAATGCACACTCAGCTGTCCAACGTCTTTTTCCTTCCTCTATCTCTCTTTTTCTCCGTTCACACTCAGATGTGAGCTGTGACTTAGTGGAGGCTAAATTCTGTTTCTCCGTTTGCTTTCACAGTCTTGCAGGAGTCTTCCTCAATATGACGCGCGCTCATGCACACCCACACACGTGAACACCCACGCAACATGCAATTTCCAGCCAAATCTACAAAAAGTCCTTTGAGAAAAAAAAAGAAAAAAAAAAAGAAACCAACACACAATAAAAAAACACAAACAAAGCAAAACAAAAGCCATGTTGTTGCTTTCTTTGCCGATGTCCCTCACGTGTACGCTTCAGCTTCAGAGCATCAGTGTCAGACCCGTCGTGGGTGAAGAGCAGGGTGGGAGAGTAATAAACTAAAGCAGTTGAATGTTTCTATTTACGGCTGTAGATACAGAGGTCCCAGGTCACGTCCGTGGTTGAAGTTCCCACGATGAGAGGTAAGTAACAACTTGTTTTTTTTGGGGGGGAGTTCCTGCAGAGTCCAGTCAGTCTCTGTTCCCGCAGGGCTCACCCTCAGCTCTCCATAGACATGGCTGAAATCAGCTGCTCCACCTTGTAGGCCAGCCTCTGCTTCCTCGCATGCTCGTCCTGCTCCAGCACCGAGATGATCTGCGCAGAAAAACAACAAGCATTAAAGCCATGAAAACATTCAACATGTTGAGAGGAGCAGGCTCCGATATGTGGATAATCTGAAAGAAAAGGCCTTTGTAAATTTACAGAAATATCAGCATGTTAGACGTCCCTGTTTTATCTTCTGAGCTCCATCTTTTACATTTTGGCATTTGTCAACTGGGGTTCAAAAGGCAAGCAGACAGGCCCCCTCTTGGTTCTCTCATCTAGCGTCTACCTTGTCAGGATGCATCATCTCGGTCAGCATGACACCGACGTACACAGGAAGGCTCCTTCACAAGAATACCAACCGGATACCTTCAATTCCCCTGAAATCCCTGTGTTTAAATGCAGCCTACTTCACTGCACGGTTTCTGAACTGAGGCTGTATCTGTTTGCTGTTGCTGTGCTTCATTCAATAATTGATATTTAAAGCAAAATAATTCATCGACCCATCTTATGCATTATGTAATGTAAAATATTCTTAGGTAAGTGACACATAAAATATAAATATAGGGTAAAGTGTCAACTGCAATGTACGATTCATTCATGCTGACTTTTTTTTTTTATTCCAAAAGAAAATGGATTCAACCTCCTCATATTTAGGATTATTTAGATATTTTCACAAAAAATGATCATGAATGAGTATTAAAATAAAGAAATGGGTACTAAAACTTTTGAAAATCCTCATTTTAGGGTGCGGGTGTTGCATAGGAAGTGCAATAAGGGTTAAAACCATGTTTTGTCTGCCTGTGTGCGCGCAAGGATAGTAAAATATCCCATGAACCACTGGACAGATTTTTATTAAACTCTCGGAAAGTCATCATTAGATAAACTCCTACAACTCATTCAATTTTGGAGTTAACCCGATTTATGATGGCCACCACACCAAATCTGCAATAAAAAAACAATAACATAAAAATTAGTTTAATTCTGTCAATATTGCAGATATTTAGCTAGGATTTGGTGTCTTAGTAGCCAAAGGCTATTCACAATAAAAAGTCAAAGGGCTAAAGGACAAACATTTGCCATTAGAATCAACTGTTTGCTCAAAAACACAGGACGGACTTGATTGAAATTCTCAGAAAATATTGACTGCTCAACATTTGGAGGTAACCCAGTACAAGTTAGCCACTACAGCCAGACAACCTTTTCTAAAACACATTCAGTATATGCTATAAGCTGGTCAGTTTGACAGAAATTGAGCTAAACTTTGGTGTGTTAATCAAGTCTTCACATCACATAGTCCAAGTAATACCGGACTGCCTGAGATCTTTGTTTAGTCCAGTTTTTTGAGTCAACTATTTGCATTGAAGTCAACCCAATTCAAATAGCTCACCTCAGCCAAATGACCTTAGAAAAACACAAACATGGCTTTCTTTCATCTGTCAGCGTAATCAAATTTGGTGTCATGGTAGCTAAGAGTGATAACCTACACATCGTCCAACCGCTACATGTTGTGCAACATCTTTGATTAAAATGTTGACATTAATGCTTAGAGTCACGCCTGTGTGCTAGCAAAAGATCTCATCAACCACTGGACTAACACTGAAGAAACTATCAGACAGTAATCACCAGATAAATCTACAACCAAGTTGTTAGGCTGCGTTTTGGTGAGATAATCAACTAATTCAAGATGGCTACCACTGCTAATCAACATTAGCAAAGACAAAAATCAGTTTGACAGACACTGAGATACAGTGTCACTCTGAGCTCTAACAGATCATGACAGATCTTACAATACTGCAAGCATAATGTTATTATCAACATTTGACCAAAACAATTATAACTCATTTCTGAGATGCTAGGCCTTTAATTTGGTTGCGTTCCTATGACTATCATGCCTGAGGTGATGTGAATGGCTGTTTTCCTATAAAACACGACTGCATCATTACTTCTGAAGACTTTGTTTTGATGGTTTGTTGGTGCTACCAGCTCTCGCAGCATGCTGTAAAACTTCACTGTCTGAAACAAATCCAAACAGGCCTTTTTTAGCATAACAGTCATTTATTTGCTGCCTGATCTGATGCAGAACAAAGTATCTGTCTGCCCACCTTCCATCTTCCACTCATCTGCTTAAGTGCTCTTAAAGGCTGGCAACTCCAGTCATAATGTTTCCTCCTCCTCGTTGGGCCTCAATTATGATCTATTATTAATCTGTAGTCCTTCAAGCGGATGCAGCTTAAACTGCCATCTAAGAGAGGCTGCTACTCCGGCCCAGTTAGCCTGGCATGCTAACCCTTGTGTAGGACCGAGTAAACCATTAATGGTGGCTGGTGATGTTTTTCACACCGCTCTCTGCAGGAGGGATGTTGCAGGAGTAATGTTACACACGTGCAAAATATGGGCATATTTGCAAATGTCTCCATGAATGTGTGCACCAGACATCTGCAGAGGCAGCAAAAGTCAGTGTGTAAGATTCATGGAGAGCAAAAGGGGAGGCTGACTAGATAATGAGTAAAAAGAGGAGTGAGCTGGAAGGAAAGAGAGAGAGACAATAAAAAGAAAGAAAATAGGAGGAGAGATATAGTGGTTGAACATAAGGGTCAGGCTAAAGCCTCCCAGAGGAGAAGCTGACATTAGAACCAGAATGTCTCCATAAGCGCTCTCTCTTTCTCCTTCCTCCTCCTTTTCTACGTTTCCTGTGATCTGTGTGTGTTGTCTGTGATTCTGCACATGAGAGCCCTACTGTATCTACCAGACAACCTGCTCTAACTCCACACAGAGCAGCATGCCGACAGCTCGTAGACATCAGTCTCACTGTCTTGTTAAACTCGGATCTCACCACACCTCTGGGCTTCTGGGAAGGCCAGCCGGAAGATTCGCTATGAAGAGCCCAGGTACACCGTGGGCCTTACAGTGTGTGATTCACATCACACTCACAATCTGATGTAATTATCAGCTGCTTTGCTTGTTTTTAGACTTTCTTTGTGCCAAAATCACTTCACCTTGCTGTATTCTTGTTTCTTTTACTTGTCTGATTTACATGATTAGGTCATGTTTGCTTGTCCAGACAGGAAAAAGGTTTGTCTGGAATGAGTACAAAACACAAGATGTGTCTGATGTAAACCCAATGGTTACTTTTGGAGCATTTCATCAAAATGATGCAGCAGTTCATGAGGTATTTTGATAACAGAAAGACAGATGAATGCAACAGTTATCATTTAGTCAAAGATCTCTCACCGTGTATTGTCCTTGGACTGCAAGTTATATTTGCTGTGACACCATATTAGCTCAATATCTGTAAAGTTCACCTATTTATAGCCTCATTTTCTGTTTGTTAATATCAGTTAGGTGTGGTAGTCTCTTAAAATTGGGTCAATACATTGTACATTCAACAAGAGTCTTTTGAATGTTTCATTAAAATCTGTCCAGCACTTTATATGGTTACCTCAGAAGATATGCAAGCATTACAAGATCCTCCTGATTTCTTTAAATCAGCAGTGGGAACATTTTGGATTCCCTATCAGTCTTGGATGGTGAGAAGATGTAAACAGACTAGGAGGAGAGTTTTCTGATTTTTAAGCTATAAATGGAGAATAAGAAGAAGACTGGACAGACATCCTATCCAGAGAAACTGCAAAGAGATCAATATTTAGTTAAGTTGGCCACTATAAACAATATGGACCCATATGACCTGAGGGCTAACAGTTAGTGAGCCGACGCAGCACCCCTCCCTCCAACTTCTCTGGATATCAGCATCTGGTTTACAGAATCAGTGATTTACAATGTCACAAAAGTCGTCACAGCAAAGGAAAGAAAACGGTAAACTAGTGAACTTGTGTGTTTGGAATGACATCATCCTCATTACACACAAGTCCAGACCCAAATATTTGAGGCAGGCTTTGACAGTTTAGACTACTAAACTATGTGTGCAGTGGAGAACAGAACAAGGATGTGGGTGTTGTAGGACATGGGAGTGGAAATACATCATACATGCTAATGCAAGAAAGAAAACACTTTTCTTTCTGTTTTCGATGTACGGATCCCTCATACTGAGGTACGTACTGAACTGTGACTTATGGCGCTCACAGATCAGTACCCGCTCTGCTCGGTTTGATAGTATCAGCTCGCCCCTGCTCGGTTGTTCTTGACTGGCTTCTCAGGAATGCGGAAGCGACCGAGCAGATGGGCGGCACCTTAAAAGTGCTGCGAAAAAGTGGCGTGTGGAAATCGGTGATGTCACACATGAGCGCCAGTCCTTGGCAAACAAAGCATTTGTAAACAGACTACTGGATCACTCAGACGGCGAAAACAATGGATAACCTCGTGGAAATTATAATTATTATACTCCAGTTGTGGCCGGTGCTGGGGAACCAGCTCCGTGAATGGCATGAAATAATGCATCACATGATGCAGGAAGCCATTCTGCAGCAGCAGCGGGTCCGAAGACGCAGACACCCGCCAGGCCAATCAGAGGCTTGCACTGTAGGTAAGCGTGGAACTTCAGCTGACCAATCAGTCCTCAGTGAGTGTGCTGTGTAGCCCCGCTCAGACCACCGAGGAGCAGGGCTGAGAAAAAGTATGGGCTCAGCTCCAAAACCGGACATGTGGGCCGTATCTGTAAGGTTTTGGCCGGACCGAGGAGAGTAGAGCAGATACTAGTCTGTAAGGGCTATTAGGCGTACAGTTATACCCCTACTTTTCAATAATTTTGTAAATATTTCAACCACGGTCTTTAGAGGGTTGCAATCTTTGCAAATGTTTTGTTTTTGTTGGTGTGAAGTTAAAAAGCTTTTAATTATAATATAGGTGCTTTTAATGCACCTTTGCACGTAACAGCGGTATAAGCACTAAGCCTAACATCTGAACACCTAGATCTCACACACCTCCTCGCTGTACTTGCTGACGTAAGAGTAGATCTCGTTGAGAGCGCTGAGCATGTTGAACTCTGTGGAGTGGAGCCTGGCCTGTTCGGCCAAATACGCATTCATGTCCTGGTCGCTGATGGCCGGCATGCGGGTGATGTCAGCGTAGTACCTGGTAATGCAGAACACATCAAACACTTTGAATCACTAACTGAGCCATTATAGTCATTTAACTGAGTTTTAAGTGATTTTATAGGCAGATGTTTGGAGCCATTACTCCACTTGGACCCACAATCGATGCCTGCTAACATTCACTCACAAAGTGCTTTTACAGAGTCTGGTTGAGACATGTTCGGAGGAAAAAGAGAGCTTTATGAATCAATTTTCTCAAAGACCCCGGTTTTTATTGCAAGAGGAGACAAAAAGAAGTGAGTTAGTGGGGATCAGGATGGTGTATGAAGTGACTGCTCCTACCTTTCTACCCAGCTCTTGTAATTGGGAATATCTTTAGCGTAGAGCAGCTTATTAGATGGGGAGTCTTTTCCCAGTCGGTGCTCTGAAGTGGAGCAAGAATCCATAAAAGTCTGAGCTACCACGGAGAGACAGGCGTCTGTGATGCTGCTCTTATGAATGTCAAACACGAACTGCGGGTTCTTGATCACGTTCACCCAGAAACGCAACGGAAGGCTAGGAGATGGAGACAAAGAGAACCAGTGAAGGACAGACAGCAGTTATCAAACCGAGCTGGTGGATTTTAAGAGCTCAAACACAGCTTTATTTATATTTTTAAAAATCCACTCAGTTGTATGTTGTTCGTGTTTTTAACAAGAAGAAACTCACCAGTTGCTTTTCCACGTGTGACGAACATCTGTGTCATAAATGCCGTGTTTATCTGCCTGTTCATCCAGGAAGTCAAACATGTACTTGATGGCCAGAGGAAGAGTGCTCCCCCGGTGGACGGTACTGAACAACGTCTCAAACAGATCGTCAACGAACTTTTGTAGCGTACCCTGGTGGAGGATACAAGCAACATTAGCCTCTTTCACAAGAAATGAGATAACACAAAGTCCCAATGTTGTAAAGCAGTCATTTGAAAAACACAAGCATGCTGTTACTACTACTACTACTACTACTACTAGTAGTACTTAAGTACCTTTGTGGCGAGCAGCCGGGTCAGATAAATCTCAGAGACCATCTTGCTGCCCCGATCTCCTTCCTTCTGGTCTCCATGCTCATGGTTTTTCACCAAGTGCCACACCTTCACACCACTTTCTAGGTCTGGTGTGATCATGGGAGCACGAGATCGGAGGCTGTCGGGACTTCCTGTGTAGCGGAACGAGGAGTCTGTCCATCACAGAGGAAAACAGAGAGATGCAGGATTTAAAGAAAGGCTAACAGACTGAGATAATCAGTGCTTCTTTGAGCTGTGTCATCATGTAAGGTCAGAGAATGCATTTCATTTATTGCCTTTCATTCCATCGTTTTAAACTAAGATCTCATGTTAACTAATCCAATATTACAGGATCTTGTGTTAGCACTTAGTGTATGTGATGTGAACATGCGTGTGTGAGAATTTGAGCCACTTTGTGCTAAAGTCATTGTTGTTTGGGTGGTTGCTTAAGATGTGAGATAAAGAGATAGATAAATATAACAGAGATAAAGAAAGATAAATAAGAGAAGTCATTTCCACTTCATACAAAAGGTGCACACTCTAATGTTTGTGCACACTAACATGAATTCATTCTTTTAGGTTTGCACTCAGCTATTGGTTATATTATTGAATGTTTATCATATGAGATGATATGTCTATTCTGAAAGTTTCATCTACATCCCTCCAGTGGTTTCTGGAGACATTTTACAAACAGTTGACTTCCATTAGTTAAGATGAAGTTTTGAAGATGTCCTGTGATCAGTTAGTGTTTATACTATGTGTTGTGACTGACTCTCAACTGCTCCAACGACATATGAAAGTTAAATATTTGTAAAATTGTTATGTTTCTTGTTTGCTAATGCTGATTAGCTGTGCAGACATCTTGAGTTGGGTTGGCTCCAAAAGTTAATCAGTTGTATTTGTACAATTGTACGTTCTGAGAGTTTCATTCAAATCCACCCAGTCACACACACGCACGCACGCACGCACGCACGCACGCACGCACACACACACACACACACACACACACACAAGTCATGTTCCATTTGCATCGCACTGATTAGTAGTAGCACTCCTGGAATTGGTCTCCAGATGACACACAAGATGTGTGAAAACAGGACTTTTGACACCTTTTTGTTAGTCCATAAAACACACACACACACACACACACACACACACACATTCAAGCACGCAATAAAGAGAACACTGCAGATCTATTCCTCTATTTATACAGTTCAATTTCTCTTTCTGTGTCATGAATTATGTGATAATTATTAGCTTTTTATCTCCCTCATCACTCATTCTCTGTTCTTATATAATCCCTGCCTCATGGTAATGCCTGGCTCTACTTAAAAGCCCTCATAATTGGCTCTTCTATGAATGCCACGTTGAGAAAAATAAATATCCTAGTCACAGTCTAATCAATGCATCAAAAGATCACCAATTTGTAAACCACCATCCTTCATCCACACATCCCCCCGGCCCTGCCTCTTCGCTCCTGACTCACTTGAAATGATGCCGGTTTCAGTTTCCCTAATTAGTCTGCAGCTACTTGAGGCAGCCGGCTCTCTAGAGATTCAAGATCCGAGGATCCCAGTGAGGATCTCTCACACCTGGCTTCAAAGGCCGAGCAGACAACAAAGCGTTTGCTGCCATTTAAGCCCCTTATACTTTTCAAATAAGACCCTACTGTGCCCCTTGAGTGGCCACTGGGGAGAAGGGGTTGGATTGTGATCCCAAATCCCATCTTAATCCAGTCACTCGCTTTTACTCCTCAGCTTCTCCCCCAAGTCCCCCATCCTCACAGAACATCTAGATTTTTTCCAAACATCTCAGAGACCTTTACTTGCTGCAGCTCAGAACTCCTAGTCACTAGAGGAGTGTGTTCAGGGTTTTTTTATGGATGTACTTTTTGTGTATAATGAGTTAAGATGCTTAATGTTGAACGTGAAATTGGTATAAATCCTTCAGCAGGTGTCGAGGTGCAGCTGTGCCTTCTGCTCCAAACTATGATTGATGAGGGCCGGGCTCGTGCCAGCAGAGCATCTCCTTCCTATCAACATCCACTGCAGCAAAAAAAAAAAAAAAAAACACTGAAGGAGAAACATCTTTTAGGCTGATTATTATCATCATCTTTTTGTCTTCCTGGGTAAAACTTCGATGACATTTTAAAGAAAATAACAACTGCTATCTTTTAAAGGTCATCTCGGCGAGTCTTGACAAATTCTGCTAATAAATGTCACTTCACTTTATTTTACTATGAATGCGCTGAAAGCAGAGGTATAATTTAACCCAGCTTTCACAGGTACCTTGCGATATTTGCAAATAATCTTAATTGCTTGGAGGGATGAGGGTGTTCTTAGCTTGTTAGGCAGTTTAAAGGCAGTGTTCACCTCCTATCTCCAATCCTGATAATTGGCGACGCTCACTTATCTGTCTGTGTTTGTGTGAAGCATCATTCACACAGAATAATTAGCAATCATCAGTTGTCTGGTGCTGTTACTGCTGTGTCAGTCTGGCAAAGGTCCAATTTTAGCAACAAACAACATAAACTGCATTATAAATTTGACAGAATGTGTGTGCACATGAGCATGCAACTGTGGCAGCTTACAGAGAACCTTCTGACTTGCTTTATTAATATAATAGAATAGCAATAAATTGCAGCCAATAAAATATTAAAAAATTATAAAACAATTGGACTAAACCTGCAGACATGACAGTCCAGATAAACACATTTATTCTGTTCTTTCACTATTTGATCACTTTCCTGAAGCCCTGTCTAAATGACTTCAGATTCTTCTTAAAACTGAGAATTTTTTTGTTGTATTTGAATCTCTCTTTCATAAACAAACTGAGCTTTTTTTTT
>SSNR01000289.1:409537-466607 GCA_006937965.1 Callopanchax toddi
CTAAAAAAAACTGAACATGCATGATTACTTTTATTTAGAATCCTGAGTTTAATATTTCCTTGAAGAGGGTGTAGTGATTTACAACGCTACATCTGATTGTGATGAACACTAGAGAATATATTTAGTAACAGTTTTACAACGACCCATCAAACAGGTCATTTAGTATATCATTTATGCTTCCATTGTTTCAAATCTAATGAACTCTTTCTGTTCATCCATTCAGCTAATTGTTCTGCTGACAAGTGTTTGCTTTTCACAGGCCTGGAGGTGATGAAAGTTTCTTTATATAATTTTAGGAAAGGATTAAATTACGTTTGAAAATTTAATTCAGTTAAATCCCCAAAAGAGCTGTGATCAATGAGTGGGCAGAGAATCCCAGCAATTCGGAGCTGACCATTGGAAGCATATTGGTCTTTTTATGTCATTTTTCAGTTTTTTACAGAAATCAATAATTAGCGATGCACACGTAGGTGTCGCAACAAAGACTGTCCCCGAACATAGTTCCATTTGACTTTTTTTTTTCAAAATATTGCAAAAAAACAGCCAGTTTTTAAATGGCTCTTTGAGGTGAACGGCTCCCTTCAAAGAGCCATAAATCCCCATCACTACCACCTGCAGACAGGACCATGGCAGGAGCAAAATTCTAGTATCTTTATGGCTGTTGTTATCTTGTTGTAACATGTTTGTTTGTTTTATGTTGTAAAGCTAGTTATGTCACTGTTGCATCTTGTGGCTTGACTAATCTGATTAAATAAAGGTTCAATTTGTTAATTGAATCTACATTTTGGATTGAATTGTACAAGCATTTTGTGTACACTTGAAAAATCAAAATCAAATTCTTTAAAAAAAGCCATGGCAACATGGCTTTAGGTCAGGGGTCAGACTAAGAGCGATTCAAACACCTAGAGGACCACACCTGTAATATGGAGACAGGGTGGACCTACTGGGGCATCCTGTAGATTTTTTAGCTTCTCAGATTTGCTTTACCTCCTCATTGTCACACCAAAACACTAAAGGCCCTGGTAACGGTACTCTCAGTAAAGAGATGGGGTTCAATTCCCTGCAGTGTCATTTTCATTGTGTTGACAATGACAGGAAAGAAAACTGAGATTTATGACAAAAGTCAGAAAAAATGACTGTATTGCAGACATTTGTATTACCTGCATGTAAATCATTGCTTAAATAAGGTCTCAATTAAGGATGCACAAATACTTCGGCCAGCAAAACATTTCAGCCAAAATTGAATGATAATGATAGACTCTTTAATGTTATTTTCATCAGCTGTAACAGGAAACATGGTATCAAAGAAGCTATAAAGATTTGTCAATGAAATTGTCAAGAAATGTCAATAGTTGATTTTATTTTCTACATATTTCTCTTGGAGCTGGTTGACCACAACTAGACAAATGGTTACCAAAACTAAAGCACCAGTTCAATTAAACACATTTAATGGAGTGTGATGGAGTTTTTTTGTGGAAAAAGTTAAAATATTACAGATAACTTTCTAAACAGCCTCTGCTTTGAGTTGTTTTGTTTACATCCAACAGGACTGATGGGCTAACAGCTAGTCTGAGTCAGTGGCGGCTGGTGACATTTTTTTTGGGTAGGGTGCATTTTTGCAAGTCAGTTTCCAGATGAGCAAAACCCCACATCTCACCACTAGAGCAGACAATGAAGCAACATAAGTCTACCTAACTACCAGTAAGTCTTTTATTTTGAAAAAGGATATATTGGCTACTTTGCCGATAAGATACGGTAAAAGTTTAATTTGCCAGCTGTTTCAGTTGCTGCTAAACGGCTCTGATTGGTCCTAGTGCTATCCAATAGCATGTGAAGACATTCTGATTGACAACCATTCATCCCACCACTATGAATGAGTCATTATCTACCATCGACTCTGCAGACATATATATATTGTTCAAAAGCTTTCTTTGGAGAGAGTGAGTCTGGTTTAAATCTATGTGGAATTAGCTGAATACAAACAGGGATAAGCTAGGGCTGTGCAATAAATACTTTAGATTTCAGCTCCAAACGATCACAAGAACTATGTAGTCAACAAACAAGTATTTGTATGGCAGTCTATATTTAGTCTAGTGGGATAAAAGTAATTTTAATCACTACCAAACAGCTCAACTCTGCCACCTGCTGATGTAAATCTGTATCTGCAGTTTCCTTAACACGAAGTTTCTCTAACTCAAGGAGTAATCCTGGTAAATAACTGTAATTAATGCAAATAGTGTTTTCCAACAGCATCCATAAATTAGGTCCAGATCTCTTTACAATATAAGCAGAGTATAATTTTTAAAATCTTTTCAAATCCAGAGACTTTGGCCTGTTGACTCACCGTATCGGCTGATGGAGGCCCGTGATATGCTGGCTGATGCGGGGATGTTGTATGATGAGGTTTGCTTGGGCACCAAGGCCACCACGCTGCGGTCCGACACCTGTGTGGAAAGATACATAACATCAATCTCATCATCATACACATGCAAAGTGTTTTGTGGTTCCATATGCGTTCATTCTATGCGTGCTACTATTAAAAGAATTCAACGCGTCTGATTTCAAATCCGTTTAAAGGCAGTTTATCCCTCAATCCCACAAACTGCAAGCTGCTTTTGTGCATAACATGCTCTCACGAATATTTCGTAGCACAAAGAGAAAACAACACGAGGGGATGTAAAACCACGAGTAAACAATTCCCTGAGCAAAATACATCTCCAAAGCCTTTGTGTCATATCTGTGCTCCCTGTTGTTCTGTACCACAGCCCCGTGGCTTTTTCTCAGCACAGCAAAGTGCTGTGGCTGCATGATGGCTGTACTCAACATGACTGTCATTGTCATAGTCAATCCCTTCACAAAGCTCACAGACATGAAGCAAGCATTAGATCCGGTAAAGGATGCTAAAAGAGGGAGGGGAAGAAGGAAGGGAAACTGTCAGAAGGAAAGACAAAGAGACAAGGATGCTGTCTCATACTTCACTTCCCTAAAAAACAGAGCATGCAGGTATAATAATAGCAATAAAAACAGCACTGTGTGAGAGTCTGAGAAGAAGGGAGGAGGTGTTAAAAGATGAGACTGCCACTCAGCTTTATCCCTTCCCCCTCTGTGATTCATGCACACCAAGGCTGCAGGTCCTGTGTGTTTTTACAGAGAGGATGAAGAGGGGAACGAGCGGCCCACAGTTGAGAGAACGTCTTTAAAACGAGCTTGATGGGACGCCTTTTAGAGGAAGCATTTCATCAATGCAACAGTCTAATTAATGAATGCTACCACTGTTAGTGCACCAAAACATCTCGGCTTGAGAAATGCTAAACACAGCAAACAGAACTCGCACTTCTCCTCTGAAGAACCAAAAATAACAAAGAGCTTGTTGGCTGGCATTTACAGCTCACCCTGAGGAGGGATTTCTGCAAAGAAAAACTGATGAGCCTCGGGTGGAGAAATAAACAAAAGGCAAATGCCAGGCTGCAAAAAGGCATACCTCAAAGAAACGACAGAGAAACTGACAATTCTCCCTTTTCTTTCCGTCAGCAGCGATGGTCTGGTTTACATGTTTTATTGGAAAAGCGCCTCACCTCTTTCTCTGATTCTGTGAAAACTGATCTCACCTGAGCCATTAGGTGGAGTTGCCAGTTGGAGAGATACTCAAAGCTGAGGAATCCTTACAAGATGAAGCTCAGGGATGAAAAATAGTCGTCCAAACTTTCACCCACCACTCACATCACTGACATGTCCCACCTCTATGTCTCATCTATCTCTACTTACACACACCTAATGTCTGCCGCCTCGCCATCCCATAGTCTGCTCTTTGGCTGACAGTGCATGGACCAGCTCTAATACACCATCACTGCAGCACTTCCATGAAGTTTCCACAGCTATTCCTTTGATACATTTTCTCTTGGGAGCATGAAATAGCTTCTCAGTACCCCCCACCCCCCGTTACATCTACCTTCATCTCTTTCTCTCTCACTTTCTCCATGCTTTTTATGGCTGACAGAGAGGCCGGAGCAGAGATGGGTCCTTGTGATAGCAGTAAATGATTGAAGGTGTGCAGATTCGCCCTTCAGGGATAATCCAGTGTGGGGCTGATAGTGGGCAGGTCTGATAAGGGCTGCAGGCCTCGCCTGTGATAAGACCTTCCATTAGACAGTGGCGAGTCGACCAGATGGCAGTGTGTGGTCATCTTCTATTATCCTTTTCTCTGCCCTCCCCAGACCAGCGTCCGCTCCTTGGCATCCCATCTCTCCTGGATTCTCCCAGATCAGGATGCTTAGCGGAGGATTTGATTCAGCCCAGTAGCTCAAAAACAATCCGTGCCTTTGTGGCTCCGTGAGCAGCAGCGGTGCTGGATTAGCTAAACATGTAGCTCATTTCTCAGCCTCACCCTGAGAGGAATCGTCTTCCTGCAAGCCTCATATTTCAAACTATACTTGATGTGTATCAGGATTTAAAATTGAAAACAGTGGGCGAAGACTTGCCACAGAGCTGGATTAATAAACACACAGCAATGCAGTAGTATCTGTTGTGTCTGGTGCTGTTGAAAATAGTCCCAAATTCCCTAAGGCTTGTCTGCAAAGTGGGTAAAAGGATCTCTGCGGCTGTCTCTCCTGGAGTGGTCATCATTGTCGGCTCTCCCTAAAATCTTTACTGCAGAGGACATTTAGGTCACAGGCCAGGCAAGACAAGCTTCCAAACTTTATTCTTTACTTTGAGTTGCACTTAGCTACAGGAGAGCAATGATCCTAGTGCTGATTGTCACCTATGGGTCATAGATAATGTAACGTGATGGAAAAGTTACATCTAAATATAAAATTTGACAATGAGCTGAGTATGTATTACTGTCTGTTGTGTTTCCACTGAGATCTACAGAGTAGATTAGGCAAATTAAATAGTTGATGTGAAGTGCTGCCGTCTATCAGACAGACAGTGGTGGATCCACTGGGATACTAAACCACCAACACCCTGAAGGTTACATTTAAAAACATCCCAGAGCCAATTTCTGAGGTAAGTTTCTACCACAGTAATCTGCGTTGGCCCTGGGTTCAGTCAGTCAGGTTTTTGTTGTAAACTCTTGGTATTTGCGGTCTAAAATTATTTTAAAGATAAAATCCATTCTAACCACTAAGGGCACATATTATTACCATTTGGTGACTAGATGGGCAATTACAATTTTGAGAAAATATGTTAATTTTCAATTGGAGTAATGCTGAAATGTTACTTAGGACATTTGCATCATTTAAAATTGAATAAAATGTGCTACTTGTGTGAAATTTCTGCAGTTTATTTAATCACAATTAAATCACAAAGTATCTTAACTATGTCTAAATTTGTTTGCAACTCATCCACATTATATTTACAAGTTTGTAAAGTCAGATTTGAATGTCAGACTCACTCTTTTGTCATCAGTCAGTCATGATTTAGCTTGAAAAGTCTCCAACCCCTCCCAAATTTGTCTCACGTTTGCCACGATTTCTGACTCATGGAAACTACATTGAAGAATACAAGAAAAGTGACTATTGTGAGATAAATGATGTCTGAATAATTTTAAAAAGTTTTTAAATGCAACACAAGGATGAGGCTCTACACTTCATGTAAAGACAATTCATTTTATAAAAGCCATTGTGAATGCTGTTAGAATACTTTCTCCATTAGATTCTGACTTTAATTAATACTAATGTAGCACAATAAAACAAAAAACTGAAAAAGAAGCAGCAAAAAACTTTGATTTTATAAAGATGATTAACCTTAAAAGTCAAAATCACTTATAAGTTTTAAAATTCTACAATCCTTTATCCCAGTTCTTTGTTAAAGGCATACTTTGCAACTTTTTCATATTTTTAAATCTTTTCCTTGAGACAGCATGTGCTAATATGACCCTTTACAGAGTTAATGAAAAGTCACTCAGCCCCATCTGGTGCTTAGATCCAGAATACCACGATTACAAGATCTCAGTCTCCGGTCCGGTGCCCTGAAGGCTCACAAAGTCACGTATCTCACGAGAGTTAGGCTAACCCAAAGTGGCTAGCTGTTATGCTAGCGCCGGAGTGTTTTTAGCTCATGATTCCTGATTTTTTTTTCTATATCTCCCTGCTTGAACACAGCTGATTTCTTTGAAGGAGTAAATAATCGCTCCTGTAGAAAGCTAAGAAGGCTGAGGAGACATTTCAACAGTTAGATTTAGGTGTTTCTGAGCAGAAACAATGGTGCTAATGTTTTTACTGCAGTGATTTAAAACGGAGACCAGGGGGAGCCAAAACAAGCAAAACTGCATAGTATCCCTAAATCTTGGCTGCCTTCATGTTTGTGCCACAAGAATTTACTGGTGCCTCATTCGTCTTCTACCCCTTTACTCTGTAAAAAAAAATAAAAATAACAAAAGCAGGTGGAAAGTGGGTTTGTCCCCAGACTATTAATACAAAGGTGATGAAAAAAGATTAAAAGCTCATTTTCAAGTTTCATTGTAGAGCACTGGAAAGGTGTGCATTTCCATATCCAACTTGTGTAAATCATTATTTCCAATGTGGCAGTGTAAACAGCCAATGGCGTTTCTTGGGGAGCTGTGAGACCTACAGAATGAATGTTAATGCCTCTGTGTGTCAGCTATGGGAGAATTAGCAAATACTCAGGGTGATGCTCAGACTCACTCTGCATATTTCAGAGCCCCTTCCACTGTTTCCTCTTAACCCTTTTCACATTTTTTCCCTCCAGCGCTTCCCCTCACTCTTGGGCTTAATGAGCTGAGCTCCATGTTTTTATACGCAGCCACATGTGTTGTCGCAGCTGGCAGTTCAGTGCCATGGTGTGTGACACAAACACACAAGCTCACACAAGGGGGGCCACTGCCAGCTCATCAAAACCGTAATGATGCAAAAATACCTCTCCATCTGATCTCATTCCCCACCGAATAGCCTTTTCCTCACCCTCGTTTCCTCTTTATTTTCCCTAAATCTCCTCTGAACTCGCACACGGTTGGGCCTTATGGTACATTTTATGCAGGCAGCCTTATATCCATGATCAATAGCAGTCCTGTGATCTGCTATTGCACCCTGGAAAAAGTGAAGTGGTCACACGAACGTGGCTGCATGTTCTGTAGCGCCTTCTCTTGGCTAATGATGGCAGACACACTGTGAGGCAAAAAAAAAAAAAAAAAGAGCAAAAACAACAACAGGAGCCCATTATGGTGTGGAGGCAGGCATGTTGGACAGCTTCATCAAGGGAAAACACTGAAACCAACACGAGGTGCTTCGAGTGCAGGGGGAAGAAGGGGAGGAATGATAAAGTGAAGGTAAAAAGAGCCGTCAGTGCTCACTGCTGGGTGAGAGGGGTAAAAAGGAGGTGAAATGGGTGAGTAACAAACTGGGCCAAAGTCAGCAATGAAAGAAACAATGGAATGTGAACAGGTGAAAACAAAGTCAAAAGCAGGAAAGGAAGGTGAGACAAGAGGGAGAGAAGCTGCATGGTGCCAAGTCCTGTGTGTGAAGGACATCCTGATGTGTCCCCTTCATTATGACTCCTTGTTCCTGTGGGACAGGAGTTCACTCTGACTCCCTGATGGGAGGGTCTGAACCCCATCATCTCACTCCTTCATAAGCTCTGCAGCTGGAGCAGCATCTCCTGACATCAACCTGTGGTTCAAACCAAAGACAATCTGGTCCCAAATTCTCTTCCTAACATGTAACCTCATCTATACTTCAGGCTGACTAATGAAGGATGACTGAGTGCGCACTGCAAAAGATTCATGACCTTAGGAGGAAACTGTCTACTTATTCTCTCTTTATTCCCTTTATCCTTTTTAAAAACTACTTCTCTCTAGCTCTTATCAACTCCCTCTTGGTCTTCTTTATTCAACTGCCATAAATCGTCCTGAAAAATGCAAAACTTTCCTCAGATTTCATCCTCTTCAGCTCACTACTCTTCTGTCTATTAAACAAGGGGGTGGAGGATGAACTCATGTGCCCTCAAAGGAAGGCAAATTGTTGCTGGTGCAGAGATCACCAGTCAGAGAGGGAGAGAGAAAGAGGAAAGTAAAGAGACGCCTTCCTCCTGATGCTTAATTTTTCCAGGGAGGAGGGAGAAATGTCAGCAGAGATGCGGAGAATTCACCTCTCCTGCCACCTGTGCGGTAATTGTCCTTTATTCCGTGAGTCAGTTGGATTACACCAGGCGTGAACATGTAAATGAGGGGCTGAAAATTGGCTGCCTTAAAGTCAAGAGCAGGAAACATCAAAGTTTGCCAGTGTAGGTGGAACAATTTCCATAATAAAAGCCACAGCAGAAATTGGGTTGAAATTAGACTTTTTTTTTTTTTTAAACAGAAAAAGGGTGAAGTTTGAGAGTCAATTAGGGAAAACATTACACTAAAATTACTGTGTGTGCTTACCTGGTAGTGCAGGAGAGTGTTCAGTCTCTTCCAGTCGTTTTCAATCTTGGTGGTGATGTCTTCATCCTGCAGAACCACGCGAGCCAGTCGTCCTTGACGCCACTCTGATGACAAAAATTCAAAGACAAATCGATAAATAAACACCTGTAAATATAAACCAGTCTCTATAAGGAACGCTATAGGGTGTTTTGTCTTTTGCCTGCTTGTTATGGATTTAGGAGCTAGGATTCCCTGCTTTGAGAAGTGTTTTTTTTTTTTTGGTCAAATCTAGACGTTTGAGTCATCTGCCTGTCAGTTTATAGCCGACATGTGGGTCCTCATACCATAGATCATAACTTCCACTCGTATTTACAATGTTGCTTCAGTTCATGGAGGGTTTATGTAAAGCTGTCTTAAAGGTCCCATAATATGCAACATTTCTAAAGATCTTCTAACAGTCATATCAGTCCCAAAGACTGTCTGAGACAAAAAGTGAAAATATTTTCACCAATTTCATTTCCTGATTCTCATTTTTGGGAAATGTGTTTTGAGTTAATGTTAAAACGGATGGTTTCTAAATCTTTCCCCAGCTGACATCAAGAAGGGAAAAGACCAGTCCTCTCTAGAGGACAGAGCCAATCACGAGCACCTTTGTCTACCTGAGCCCACCCCCGCCCTTTAAAAACCACAGAGCGCTCATCCTCACAAACGTTAGCAAACAGTCATGGTGACGCTACGAGCAAAGCACGGCAGTTGCTTCATAGATAGTTGATCAACGAGCACAAGTCCTTTTTTACTCCCTTCATCTGAGACCCTGAAGACCCACTGACGTCTCGCGAACACGTTGAGAAGAGAGATGGGCGGGGCTTAGAGAAGCTTGACTCCCAAACTGCCCCGCCCATTTGAAAGGAAAGTTTAGCTTCAGGAGGTTGGATGAGGGGGTGGAAGAACAACAGCTGACCTTAAAGTAAGGGTCAGTTTGACCAATGCAGAGCTTTTACATGTTATTGAGATGTAAAAGAAATGATTCAGAGTGGAGAGAAAGTGCAGAGTAGAGAACATTTAAGACTCCCTATTAGAGGTTTCTACAGGATTATTGTGAGGTGATGTACTTGAATAGATGGACTGCAGCATGTGGTGCTCTAAAGTGAGGCAGGGGTGGAACAATGCTATAAACCTGCAGCTTCCTTATTACCATAAATATAAAAGAGTATAATATTCAATAGGCTGCAACTTTATTATTTTATTTTTTTGTTTGTCCTTGATTGTGCAATTTCCCTTAGCATTTCACTCTGTTCTACCTGTGTCTAATTGTACCTGTTTATTATTAAGATTAGGTGAGAACTTCTAATTTTGTCATGATACCTAAAACCAATTCCATCTTTGAATATTTACAGGTGCAGATAAATGTGTTGGTACTCTTCAACAACAAACAAGCAAACAGACACAATAATCTCTGCAATCCCCTCAAACTGATACAAATTTAATAGCATCCCTTATGCTTTATCCCATATTTAACACAAACCAGACTTTGATTTTGTTGAATATATTACAAATAATTGTATGCAACCATCATAGAGATGAAATGGTACCGTTAATTTAATATTTTGTGGCAGCACCTTTTCAGTGATCACTGCCAACAAGTAATCTCTGTGCTTCACAATGAGGCGTCTGAATATGCCAGCGGAAAGTTTGGCCCACTCTTCCTGAGCAAACAGCTCCAGCTGTCTCAGATTTGACGGGTGGCGTCTTCACATTGCAGTTATCAGATGTTCAGCAGGATTATGATCCAGGCTCATGGAGAACAGTCTGGTTTTTTACAGCCATTCCTGAGTGCTTTAGTTTGAATGTTTAGGCTCATTATTTTGCTGTAGGTCCTTTAAACCTGCTGAATCCAGGCTTTCTGTCACTGGACAGTATGTTTGAGATGAATAGCCTGCTATTAAAATCAGACACACTACAGATTATTTGATAGTATGACCTAAGTGTTTATTTAAAATGCACTTTTACTATTAAACACAGCATGTGGTTACAGGAACATTGAGCTGCTTGGTCTTGGAGTCATGATTATGTATAATCCTCTTTCTGACCTCAGACACCCTTCCCCTCCTCTGCTTAGTGCGGCGCACCGTGACACCAGACTACCCAGTAGCATGTTCACTTTAAATAGGCTGAATGACTGATTAAAAGCTCGAAGGCTCCGGTGACACTAATTAATGTTAAACACTCTTAGAGTGTAATGCAAGAACAATCGTCTCCTTTCAGGGACTGACAAACCTGTCCAAATTGTTTCAGCATATCTAAAAAAGAAACAACAAACATTTCTATTTACTTGTTTACTCTATCCTGTGCTACAGACATGCAGTTAAATCTTAGGACTGAACCACGTTTTGTTTCAGTGAGCGGTAAGGATATCAACTCATTTGTCCATATCTGTAGATTTATAAGCCGTCCACTGATAGGATGCTCTTATTAATGGCTCCACTCAAAACTAGTTGAAGTGTCAGCCGACTCCCAGCTTTAAAGAATGCTGAAGAAAACCGATGGAAGGAGCGGAGACAATTTAGCTGAGAAATGGAAAGAGACAGATTTCTACGTGCACACAAATGAGTAGCTCTCTGCTGTGTTCTCGCGTCTCCCTCTCCCGTACAGGGATTGATACGCATCTTAATTTAATATTCCACATGAACAATTGTAAGATGTATATGTAGGCAGGCTGCTCACTTTAATTGGTACATGTGTCACAAAAGCAGCAGTTGTCTCGTCATCGTGAGACAGAAAAGAAGAGAGCAGACGAGACGGGATGAAAGGACGCGAGCTCTGAGAAAATTACCTCCTTTCAAAAGGAGAAAAGCAAAGCATTGGTAACAGGTAGAGGCAACACGCAGCACTGGCAGAGGTCACTGGCTGATGGGGTCACTGAGCGGTAATGTGATGATAATAAGGGTACTGACAGAGGAGTGGATAACCAGTGTAGGCCTCATGCTGCGAATGATCATTGATTTTCCTCTTTGTTGACTGGGTTTTATTACTACGTGTCTCAGCCAGACGACCACATCGTCTACCATCACCTATGCACTCAAATCTGTGAGTAAAAGAAACACACAGACTTAATATTTTCAAGCAATTATCTGATAGCGGTGTTTTGCGGAGATGGATGGTGTGCTTATTTGCGACAAGTGCGAGGGAGGTTTCGGGAAGGGGCGGGGTTATTGTTCTCCTCGTCTGTGTGGAGTGGGAGAAAAATCAGAGGGACAGAGCAATAAGAGGCAAGGTATGGACCGGCGAGGATGGAAGTGACAGACTGCGTGGGAGCGGAGCTTAGTTCGAGCCAGTCTGTCAGCTCTTACCTGCATCTGCAACGTCACAGATGTAAAACACACACTCATAAAGACAACAACACTTCTCTATTTAAATCCACTGTGTCTTCTTGGCAATGCCAGGCAGTGAAAGCAGCCAGACGAAGAGATGCGCCGCACATTGTCAGTCAGTTTGATCGAAGGCCTGGCAGCAGCACGCCGAGGCTGGCAGGGCTGCTGGGGAACAGTTTTATCACACTAATGCACTGATAATCTGTACATGCCTAGGTGTTCTCCCACTGATACATGAATCTGTTGGTGTGAAGGACTTTCCACCTGCCAGCTGCATCTGTGAGTCTTTAGAGCATTTGTGTGTATGTGTGTGTGTTTGTACCTAGGTCCATGTCGACAGCCCGTGGCCGCTGAGAGTAGGGCATGTTCTTGTAAACGGCGTCCAGTATCTTCTCCTTCACTTGGGTGATTGTGTCGCAGTTCAGCACTTTCACCGGAATCTCTGGGCTGTTTTCATTGTCCGGGTTCACGCAGTTTAGAATCTGCAGAGGACAGGAAGAGGAAAATATCTCAGAGAGAGAGAAGCCCGAGGCGCCCTGTTCCTGACTCGACTTGAGTCCGGCTTGAGGCTTTGCCCTCATTAGAGTCTCCTTGGAGCGTAGCAGGAGCTTTGAGAAACCATTTCCGCTCTTACTGGCATCCCAAAATCTAATTTCACACCTTCGGCGGGACACCAATTTCCAGCTCTGCCGGGGTATTAGCAAGTAATGAGCCAAATTCCCAGTCAGAGCAATCAGAGCGCTGTCAAGTCACATGCTGCTTGCGTGAGAGCTTTGAGCTTTCTCTGTGAGCAATGGAAGAGACGTCTGTTTGGTTTGTTTCAGTCTCCACAACCACCTACCCAGATAATGGACCAACATGGCTTCCTGTGACACCACCATTTCCCCCCTCATATTAGAGGAATGAAAAACAGCAACGTCATCTCAAAAATGGCTTGTTGTGCAAAAGGTTTGTGTGTGCATCTCAGCTTGGCAGCCTGGTGTTTGTGTACATGTCTGGGAGCCTTTGTGCGACCTTCTGCCATGGCTGGTGGAGTGTGACCTACCAGGGTTTTGTACTCGATCTGCTGGCGGATGAGCTTGTCTTCACTCAGGGAGTAACGGGCCTCTCCAGTGATGGCGTCGATGGGCCCCTTTTCCATCTGCTGCTTGATGGCGCAGTACAGCATGAACAGCGGCTCCCCGGCACACTCCTGAGAACACAAAACACACAATTCACACACGACAGAACAGCACAGCTTCAAGACAAAGCCTCATCGGGCCGAAAACACAACTCACATCGTCACATATTTCATTTAGAAACTTTAATAATCAGATGCAAGGGGTAGCTTTGCATGCATAAACGCCCACATGCGCTGCTTGGTGCACTAACCTTGAGGAATTTGTGAAGGAGGAAGGCGAACCAGTTCGTGAGCATCTTCTCTGCAACCGACTCGGTTCTGAAACGACATCAAATGGAAACGAAACTATTTTATTGTCTTTTTCTCTCTTGATAGGACAAAACTTTCAGCAAACAAAAGTGCTCTATAATTCATGAGGTTGTGGGAAAAAAACCTCAGGGATATGTGCCTGACATGTTGGCTGGGTGCGCCCTGCCTCTGGTTTTGTTCGTATACTGCGTGAAACTGTGGTCTCAGTTAGTGAGCAGGGCAGAGCAGAGAGAGGGCATCTGTGTGTGTGTGTGTGGTTGATTATTCATGTGTGGTTTCGACACCGCGGGACATCAGCAGCTGTGACAAGCCTCAGCTGCTGAGAGAGACGAGAGCTGTCACAGGCAGGTAACGCCTGATCGCAGCCAAAACGATCTCTTCTCCTCTCATTTCCTCACCCCCCCACACACCCACCGTCTCTGCTGCCATTCCAGTCAGTCACACATGAAGGTACAGCTTGCTGCTGGGCTTGATTGGGCATAAAAAAGCACAAAAGTGCAATGACCTCAGACTACTTCCACCACAGAGCTCATGAGACAACAGCGTGCTTTTTGCTCTTGAAACTATTTCTCCTCTTTTACTCAGAATGCCAAACATTTTTTTCTACCTCTACCTCATTAGCACCATTATGAAGCACAAGAGAAACAGAAATTAGACGTGGAAAACCCCCCCCAACACAACAGTTAATGAGCGAGCAGCTTGGATGAAGAGGTTAGTTCTCTGCACAGGAAAGAAAACAAGAAGAAAAAAGAAGAACACAGTCCAACATTTCATTAAAACGCTGGAGTAAAGTTAAACGGTTCAAAAAATAATTTGAAAAAGCTTTCTTCTTCTCTAAGAACTTTTTCTTGACCTTGTAGGAAAATGTAATGAGATAAAAAATGTGTAAGAACACTGTGAATAGAAACATCATAGCAGCATCATATCACAACTTAGAGATGAACCTGAAGAATGCTTTACAATAATTCATGGTAAATGTCATTGATTAGGTTAGTTCTGTGCCAGTTTACTAAAGGTACATTTGCATAAAGGGAAATATTTAAAACACACTTCAATTTCAAGGTTGGTCATTCAAAAGAAGAAAAAAAGAAAGCCACAAGTAAATATGTTTGTCTAGGACCCGAAAGAAACCCATTTAAATGCCTTCTTTGTTTCGTGTCCAATAAAAGCATTTAATCAACAACCAGGCCCTCTGACATTATAAATGACATTGTAGCATTTTATTTATTTATTACTACTATTGATATATGAGGCCTCTCTGTATGTTCTCCCCATGCATGTGTGGGTTTTCTCCCATGGACCAAAGACATGCATTTTAGAACAAGTGGTGGCTCTATGGTCCCGAGGTGTGTGTGAGTGTGTGACTGGTTGTTTGTCTCGTTTGTCCCTATGTGGCCCTGCGATGAACTGGCAGCCTGTCCAGGGTGTCCTCCACCTCTCGCCCTGTTATGCTGGAGATCAGCTCCTCAAGACCCTCAGTGGAGGATGAAGCGGCTCAGAAAATGGATGGATGGATATTCCAATGGATTCTTTAAAGTCAGCATTTTTTGTGGATGAATTTGGTTCTTTATATCTTCTGTTTGTGGTACTGCCTTCTTTTAACTAGGTATGTCTCAATACCTATATTAATATCAGAATATCGGATATCGGCCCCAAAAACCGATATCGGACTGCATCAAAAATCTCTGATATCAGCAGTCTGTACTATAAGCAGGAATTGTAGTCATCCTTTTAGTTAACCAACTATTATTTGTTTTCTGCTTGTTATTAGAGTTATGTTTATTTTGTTTGCACTATTTTTTGTGGACACTTAGAGCAATGATCTCATTCTTTTGGGCAGTGTGTGAAACTTTGAACACACAACTAATTAAGGTTATTTTAATGCAAACATATAATATTTGGTAAATCTTATTTACCTTTTTCTTGACAAATAAGATTTACCAAATATTATATGTCTGCATTAAAAGAACCTTAATTAGTAACGTAAAAAGAAGACATGATGAACTTCATAAAATATTTGAACACACAACTTGAAGCAGTTGCTCAATGAACGATATTGTGTTTTTATTTCTTCTTATGTCCTTTTCTTATGTATTATATCGGATTGATATCAGTATCGGTCAATACTGAAGGCTGCAATATCGGTATCGTATCAGAAGTGAAAAAGTTGTATCGGGACATCCCTACTTTTAACCACTACTGTAAACCAACTATCCCCCTGAGAAACGATAAAGACCTGAAATGAACTGGTTTCACTCTGTTAGAGCACTTTAACTATAGACGATGACACTGCTACACTATCTAAAACAGGGGTGTCATTCATACGGCCCGCGGGCCAAATCCGGCCCGCTAAGGGGTTCAAGCCGGCCCGCTGGATGAGTTTTGAAAATAAAAAAATTAGGGCTGGGATTTTAACGCGAAAGAAATAACGCGTTAAAAAATAACGCAATTAACACAACTTGCAGCAAGGCTGAGCACTTGTCAGCATAATTTCCTGCTGTCCAGATGCTCAAATCAGACCTTTGACGCAGCCCGTGCCAAGGTCCTCCTTCAGAGGATCCGCCCGCCCCACTCGCTTCACCTGTCTACGCGGTCGTGTAAAACTCAGCCCTCCGCTCCGTCCTTTCACCACAAAAACTGAAAAGGATCGGCGGCGAAACTGCACGTCTCTAGCCTTATAGGTTTATTCCAGCCAGTGGAAACGGCGGGTCGCATCCAAAGTGCGTTTGTTGGATAACAGCTGACTGAGCCAAGCTGAAGAGCCGCAGCGCGCCACCGAACTTGCTGTCCTCCGCGCGCTGCGCCTGTCAACTTGGCCAGTGAGGAATCCTCCACACCTAGTCACAGGAACGTGACGCCAGTGCTTCCGATCGCGTTACGCACAGAGATCAGTGCCCCAGCTGGAGCGTTTGCACTCTGTGCGTCCTGGTCTGCGCTTTTGGCTCATTTCTGGCTCAACACTCATGCCAGTTGCAGCACTGCTGCGCTGAGCTGAAGCTGATATTTTTAACTAGAGCGCTGGACGTCAGCTGGGCGCACAGATCAGTACCGTCCTGCTGCCACTGAGCTAAAAACACCTGAATGGGTTTGGATCCAGATCTGGGTTTTCCCTCAGACCTGATCTAAATGAAACCATGGTGAAACTGATGGAGTCCATTCAGCAACACCTGGATTTAGCTGCTTTTATACAGTTTTAGATGAAACACTGAGTTCCTCAAACCCAGACCCTAACCCTATTTGAAAAGATAAACCAGTATCAAACCCACACTGGTCTATAAACAATAGAGACCCTCATTGAAAACAAGGCAGAAGTCTCCAGACCAGACCGTGGGTCAGTTTGAACACTGCAAAAAATGATTCTTTCATCCAGGGTGTTTCTATGTTGGAAATCTTTTATTATTAATATTTTAAGACAATAAAAGTTTTGTGTACTTCTGCACAGTTGTCTTAAGAAATATTTGTTTATCTTGTGTTTTGTAAAAGAGTTTTGAATAAATGTGAAGATTTTCAAATGTATTTGTAAATTTTCTTGCATGAAAACAAGGAGAAAAACACGCACTTGTTATTTATAAGTAATTATTTTAGGATTGTACTGGTCCGGCCCGCTTGACATCTAATTTGTCTGCATGTGGCCCCTGAACCATAATGAGCTTGACACCCCTGATCTAAACCCTACAGTACATATTGGAATGTGACTTGGTTGTGGCAAAGTTGAAAAACCTCTTTTGGTGAAAAGGCAATCTCAGTACTGCTACACTGTTAAAACTCAACTAAAAGGTATTTCCTATTTTCCCTTCTCCCTCACCATGACATACCTGAGCAGCAGAATGATACTACCTTATGATCGGACCACATCCCAGGTCCCATCTTGGCACAACTCTGTCTGACCACACCAGAGTACTACACTATGCTAAGTGTAGTACATAAGTACTACACTATGACTTCAGACAGGTCAGTCTTGCTTCTAATTCTTGGCCACACATACGTAGTACCTGTAGGTCTTACACCATCTTCTCAGGACCCCCATACGCAGCTACCAGGATGATAAACCACTGGGATGTTGATGGAGAAAGGTTGCTGGTGAAGTTACTGTGCTGTATCGTGTGTAACGGGAAGCTACTGCAGTTTTACAACTTACCAAGACAAGGAGCATCCACATTCTGGGTGACTTTTTAACTTCATAGCATATATTATGTGTGAAGGGGGGTCTAGAAAACAAATATCAAGGCTATTTGACCAGATCACAGCACAAACTTTAACTGAACTGAAATGCAACCTGAAAAGTACCCATCAAAACACTTTCTGGCTCGTTCCACAAAAATCAATGTTTTTACTCCGTCTACCTTGATTTCAACTGCTACATCTGCTAATAGCAAGTTAACATGTTAAAATGAACCCCTGACTGAACTGCTGCAGGAAGTGTGACAGCTTGTGATTGTCACCTGGGTGTGAGTGAACGCTGCCACAAAGCTCTGCACATGATCATTGCCAATTTAGGGGGCAATGCATTGAAAAAAGGACCCTGTTAATGTGGCAGTAAATTACTGTGATTACTCTGGCGGATATGATGGAGGGGCCTTACAGAGCATGGTGCTGAACCGCGGATTAGCAGGAATCGAAGCAGCCAGGTATTAAAGGCAAGTAGAAGGCTTCCATCTCCTCAGTAATGCTGGGGATGATTACACCTATTCAGGCGCTGTATGGACCTGAACAGAGATTATGGCTATTATGGAGATAATTGCGTTAAGTCATGTTTAAGGGCTATAAGCAAGAGTCTAGAGCTGATTCAGAAGTACTGCAAGGATGGTCTGAGCCAGGGAGGTTACACCAGCTAACAATTTAGTCACGGAGATGAGGAAATGTGTCACTCTTTCATTGTTTCTCATTAAACTGAGGAACTGAGACCCCTCTCTGTCACTTTTTTTTTTTACTATTGCAAACAGAATTTTCCTTTAGCTCCAGGACAGTCAAGCCGAGGTTGTATTCCGTTTTGAATGATGTGTGGCTGTCTGAGCTTTGATGATGTCTCCCACAGCCGGAGGCTATTCCCCTTTGAATGAATCTTCTGGGCAGTCTATTGGCAGCTCGCTGGAACTGGATGACAGCCTATTAGGTGTGATGTTTCAACAGGAGGGAGGCACGTAGTTCAGTTCACCCAGTTTTACACCCAGGGTGAATTCAGCTAAATGATGTGACTGTGGATCAGGGGGAGAGATGCTGCTGACCGCGTGGGAGACCAAGGTTCAATCCCTGGTCTAATCCATGTGTCAACTGAACCTTCAACTGCCATTAAAACTGGCTGCCCTCTGCTCTTCGGGGATGGGACAAGTGCAGAGAACAAATTCCACTACACTGTACTGTGGTATGTACATACAGTACAGTATGTGGACACAAATCATTTCCCCTTTCTCCCAAATAGCTGAAAGAGGATTGAAGCCTCTGTTTGTATGACAATAATTAGACACAGGAATGTGATGTGGAAGCTGAAGTTTAAAAAGTAGCTCGTTCTAGTGACTGGCTGTGGTTTTAGGTCAATCCATTATGAATAAAAAATAAAAATACACCTTAGATCTTTTTAAATTTGCAGATCTCAGATACGCCTTCATTATCCAGATGAAGACTTTCTGTAGTTCTTACCCTGATGCTGTTACAGCTGTTTGACATGGGAAAATAAATATCACATTATGTTTCCTGCATTGAATGAGTTTGATAATTATCACAACATAATTTCAGATTATTGCTCCAGTTTCTAAGCTGGCGTCTAACTTCTTCTCCTCTGAACCTTATTTCACACTGTTTGCACATTCCATCTGCAAGGAGGGCGCCACCCAGAGGCCGCCTGGGTTCTGTAACCAAGTCAAATTCCTCGATTGTGAGACATCACTATCCTGGTCAATAAAGCTGATTCTGATTCTGAGCTAAATGTGCAAATTGCTTCACATTTTCTAATCACAAGATCACCTGGACACTACTAACCCTGTTGTATTTACCCCCAAAATGAGATTTTTTTAAATGAATTTTGTGTTTTATGATTTTTTTGTTGCCGGGGAGAGGACAGTCTGGGATTCCCTAGTTGGGATGCTGCCCCCGCGACCCCGACCCGGACAAGCGGAGGAAGGCGAGGCGATTTTTGTAGGGGGTCAGTTTTTGATGTTTCAGCTATAAAGTGCCTTGTAAAGAATGAATGAAAGAATGAATAAAGAAAGAATGGTAGATTAATGGAAATTCAAGAATTAAAATGAAAAATATCAAAACTTTATGAAAACTGACAAATTTAAACAAACACACTAAATAAATGATTTAATACTTTATTAAGATGCTTAAAAATCGAAATGATCTAAGTTACCACAATGTTTTTGTAAAGTTTGATAGGTTTCATATGAGAGGAAATAAATCAGATTTTTATATAAAGTAAAACCTCTTCACATATGAACTTAAAAATCCCACTATATTTGATATTTCTTTCATAAAATATAATGTAAAACTATAGTTTTAAAAAAATTATATTCATGTTTAATTCACTGACAATAACGATGTTCAAAAGCTGTTTTTTTAAAAAACTTTTGACACCTGTCCTTGTACTTTAAACTGTGTGTACTTGTTGGTACTCTTGTAATTTGGACCTATTAGAGATCAGTCTGGTGCCTCTCAGAAAAAAGTGACCCTTACAGAAAACAGCTTTCAAATACATCATTTGTTCCTATCACCCCTTTTCTCATCTAAATGCTCTCACATGTTGACCCAGCAGACCATCACTGACATGTACTTTAGTTCTAAAGTTACCCTGACATGGCTTTGAGCTCTTAACCTTACAATTCACAGGTAAGCGCCAAAACCACTGAGCTAACCTGCCACTTGTAGCTGTCTGTCTGTTTTTACAGTTTTCATTTCAAGTTTTGTTTCAAGGTTATCTAAAAGTACAGACCTTTGTTAACAGACGTTTTCATTAAAACCATTTAAAAACACATTCAGTGATTCCAAAAGGTTTCTGCGTGTAAATAAACAGGTGAGGTTATGAGGAAATGGACAAACAAACACACACACACACACACACACACACACACACACACACACACACACACACACACACACACACACACACTGCTAAGCTGCTTCATAAAGATTCTGACTTTCAAAGCATTTGAAGGAATCACAAGAGCCTCGTCTCGTGTTTTGACGATGAACATGCCTAAATGTGTTGTGAATCTTCTTGGACAATGCTCCAAATCCCTCTGTGATTGCCCTCCTTCTCCTACAGAAACCCCCCCACCATGCTTACCGTGCTCCCCTCCTTCCTGCTTTTATGAGCCTTGTGTGTGTTAGAAGTTAATGGAACCTATTAAGCATTTTAATAAGCTCAGCAAGTCCCGAAGAAGGAAGTCAAATAAAGCCTTTTGTGCGGGGGCTGTGCTGACTCCCCCCTTAATATCGCTCCTCTTGAATGTCGGGAGGGAGAAGCACTTTGTTCTCCTCCTTCTTGTCCTCCCCACTTTCCTCCTCCTCCTTTCTGTTAATTGAGTTTCATTAATGAACATCAGGATTTCATTATCCCACATAGTGTTTAAGAGGGGCCCCATCTCTGGTTTGCTAATGGTAGCGGGGGTGCATGGGGGGTTATTTTAGCAGCAAGTGAAATGTCTTTCAATGAAACTAATGCCAAACACAATGCTTGTGCTCTTAATAATGCTGTACTCCATTGCTCTGCATGGGCGGAAATCTCATTACAAAAATGCTGAGAAGAAAAAAATAAGACAAGATTGAAGAGTCTCAAGGTGATAGAAGCAATGTTCTGTGATTCCATTAAAAGAACATTATGAAGAAGATAAAGAAACTGGGTGAAAAGTGGCAAAAGTTAAGATGAGGGAGATAAAGGAGACTAGATCTTAATGGAAGGGGAAGTAACTTTTGGGTACGTTTCAGAGTCTGACACAAAGCTCAGAGTAATAACTGACACGCTGAGAGAGACGCCGGTAACAACCAACGCGAGGGGAAAAGGAGGACTTCGATTAGTAAATGGAGAAAAAGCCAGGACATATTTATCAAAACCTAAACATTATGGGATGCTGCATCAATTCCACTTAGCACACCGCAGTGTGAGGTCATCGATCACAAAGCTTAGGTTTGTCTTTCAACAAGCTTTCAGGAAAATACAGTATAGTGAATAAAAACTAAAACCTTTTCCCATCAAGACAAGAAAACTGTTGGAAATCTTTACACTGTAAAAAAAAAAAGCTAGAGTTTCACTGAAAACAGACTTTAGATGAGACAGGGTTCATGTTTCCAGGATTTTCACTGAATAAAGGGATTATCCATCTGCTGTAGAAATGTAAGATACTGTAAATGCTATAACACATTTTTACTGTGTTTGATGGGTAAACTGGATGAAGCACTTAGAGGAGAAAAGAGCAGACTGCATAACACACTCAGCTAATCAGAAGAGCCGTATTCTGTTATTGGTAACAGTTACAGGTAAAAACTTGACAAACACAAACAGGAAGAGAGTTGTTTACTATCCAACAGAACTGGTAAGTATTCATATTCATTCTGTTAGGAGGTTTTTGCCCCTTTAGATAATGTTTATCTATTTTCCATGCTCATGTACTGAATTTTTAATCATTTGATTCTGTTATCTTGTATCTAGCTTCCAGACATATTTTGCTAGGTTTTCCTTTTTAAGTTCTTATTTCTGACATCTAATCAGCTCTCCTACTTCTTTCAGTGTATAAATACACCACTTTATTACCCCACCAGTACCAGATCAGACCCCCTGTTGCCTTTGTCTAAATTCTCTCTAAACCCTAAAGATGGTCATGGGTAAAATTCACATAAATACAAAGTCATTTATGCTTTCCTTTTTTAATTTGATGCTCATTTTGAACTTCAGCATGTCATATCCACCACATCTAGTTGTATAAATGAATGAAGTTGCTGCCGTGTGATTGGCTGTTTGTGTTACCAAGCAATTGGACAGGTGTACCTAATAAAGTGCCCAGTGAGTTATATTGGCAGAGCTTGGTAGATTACATTTTTATCTCTGTATCTTACTGAAACATGAGCAGAACTTCACTGAAAAAATAAAGTACTAAACTAAAAGAATTGTAAAATATATATATATATGTATAATATAAAAAAGCTAAACATTTTAATCTCCCACTATGACTATTTTAATATTAATCGTAATATTTTTACATTGTTATTATTATTTACATGATAATATAACCCTTGTTGACTGAAACAGATAAAATATACAAACAGTAAAGTTTTTCATTGCTTTTTTTCTTGACGTGGAATGTTCTTTTATTAAAGGCACAACCATTGAGTGTTATTGGGGTTTTATCTGATGCATTTCTTTTAGTGTAATTTTTTATTTATTGTATTAATTTAGCTTACTTTTAAAATATGTGTACTTTTAAACTTTTATATTTGTGAGGTATTTCTTTTTTTTTAATGTTCATATTTATTTTATTTAGTTTACTGTTTTTTAACATTTGTACTTTCTCCTTTCTTTTTCTCTTAAAAATGTTTCTTAAAAAATTTATTTGATTTAGTTTTCGTTATTTGTACTTTTCAACTTTAAAAAAATATAAAGAAAGAAAGAAAAAAAATGTTCTTGCTTAAAAAATGTAAAAGTTTTAGGTTTAAGCTTCAAAGAATTTCAAGCCAGTGATGAAATCTGCTCACTTGCCCTATAAAGAGTTAAAATCAACAATGTAAACGTGAAAGACATATTTTAACCATTGTTTGTACCTTTGTCTGAGACGCCTGGTGATACATGGGTTTCTGTTAAAAGGCCTAACATGCTAGCTATTAGACATGCTACCCTCTAAAGTATTAAATGACAGTTAAAGTGGGGAGTGAGGAATTGCTTTTTGCTACAACTCAGACACGTCCAACACAGGATTCACTTTCAACCCGATGTAATATAAATGAGAGAAGGCAGAGGGCTGCTCGACCCAGATAGCCTGCCGCGTGTTAGCGCTCTCCTTTAGACATGTTAGCTTTAAACTATCTGACCAGTACCTGGAACTAGAATTGTATTAATGTGGCTGCTTTTAACGTAATTAAAATGACACTAATGCGTTTTTCATGGTTTCATTACGCCAGTATGACTTTAAAACACATAGCTGGAGTAACCGTCCATATCTTGCTATCTTGTTAAATACAACGTGATAAAACTAAAACAAAGTAGAGTCCTGCCACCTCATTTTATACGCCGCACAAACACAGACTGCTTAAAGACATTTTTAATTTGATTTTGGTCACAGATGAGTGTGTCTGTATGTGTGTGTGTGTGTGTCAGTCGCTTGGCCTTACTGTCAGCTTTTCTCTTAACAGGCGATAAAGACAGCAACAACAGCAAAGCAGCCATGTCAAATCGGTAATCCCTTAAATTCTTCACAAAAATGGGGAGTGAAATGTAAAAACTGTAGGACATTTACCCCTCCAGGCTGCGGTGGTGGGGACCTGAGGATTATGTACCACTGTGCTCCTAATGAGATGGGATAATGAAAACTTAGAGGTGACGCGGGGCCCTGCTGTCGTGTGTAATAACAGTGTTATCTAGGTTGTTTGATGCTATGCTGCTCTCTCCCACCCCTCTGACTCTGTGATGCTTTATGTCTGGCAGGTATTTACCCTGAGAAATTATTGTGGGTTTTTCAAACCGAGATACCAAAAGAAACACTGACATTAGAATAGGTGTTGTTGAAAGTATAGCAGCTACCTGCTGTCGCTGTCTCGGCTTGTTAGTCACGTAAACATAATCAAAATCTATTCGAGCTGTCAGGCTTTTGAGCAGGACCGTGCTCTGCACATATTGTTTTGGAGCTGACTGTTTGTGTGTCCTTCCTGAGTCTACAGCCAACAAAAGCAGCCGAGGACACGTAGGCACAGACTCTGCAGGTGTTTAAAATTTTAATACATCATCCCAAACTCCTGAGGAAAACAGTGTAGGCTGGATGCACAAAGAGAAAGAGAGAAAAAAACATTAAGTTGAACCAGATCTGAATGTTTTATAAAGAGCCTGAGCCTGGAGCATAAGTGAAACTGGCATTAAGAAAGAGCAGTGGGAAAGGCAGAGCAAGAGGGAGAACGGAGAAGGTTCAGATGTTTCTTCTGATGTGAATATGCCATGTCATTTATCTCAGCAAACCGTAGATGGCAGATGTACAATAGCACTTATTACCAGCCTTTTTCTACAAAGTTTCTCCTCAGGAAAATCAGAAACCATTAACATAAAAAAGGTAAGGAACACACGGCTTTAAATTAACCCTCATCTATCTGTCAATAATCATCATCTTCCTGCAGCTCTGCACTTCTCCCCGTGATTTTAAATGAGGACGGTGGTTTTAGCATCTGCATAACTAACCCCGTGGGAGACGGGAAGCACAATAATCCTGTGCATTCACTTTTGCCTAAATTAAACATCAGAATGTTATATAAAGCAAGCCGTATTACTAAAGGATTAAAGCACCTTCTCATTAAGATGCTGTGTGATATTAAACAGGCTTTTGTTTGTTTGTTTGTGTTACTTCGTGTTAATTTGTTGTTTTCTCAATTTCAAAGTCAAAAGAAGAACATAACAAAATGAAATAAATAGATTTTCTTTGTTCACTTTTGTTAGTGCCTTTGAGGCTAATGTTTACCATAAATCTAATTAGTAAAGTGTAATGGAAATAGAGCTGAATCGGTAAATCAATGTCTTCTTACCTGCGCAGCAGCAGTTTGGGGTGGTTCTTGCTCTCCAGGTTGCGGTCAATCAGGTCGGACAGCAGGTGTTTCAGGACGTCGGTGGCGTACTCCAGCCGGCCCTGCAGGGCGGTCATGATGAGCGAGGCCACGTTGCCGCGGTCCCTCATGGAGAAGGAGCGCTGCATTTCCAGCGTGCGTATGAATGTGAGCAGGAACACTTTGTTGTTGATGAGCTGACCGAACAGCTTCAGGGCCTTCTCCACGTTCTGCTGGCCGTTACCTGACACCTGATACACGAAGGAGGAAGGATGTTAAGACCTAGCACGATGAGCTCGTCAACCTTTACTGTGACCTTGGCCCTCACCAAAAAAAAAAAAGATTTTTCGAAAGGCACAGAACCCCACACTCATGTTTCACTTTAGGGAGACAGGAGCTCACACTCATGATGGTTAACTGAGAAGAGCCTAATCAATTATTGACCAGGGGGCTGTCAAAAAGCACTGTGGTCGAATTTAGTCATTTCACTTTCAAGTTAAATGTTGTGCTTTCCAGGATAGACAATCCAAGACTTTAGACATTTTGGTTTCATCTTTTGGGTCTTTCTGTCATAAATGCCAAGGTTATAAAACCTTTTGAGCACCATTGATGTAAAAGTTTAAAAACCTTTGACTCCTAGGACACTTAGTTGGGTTTCCAAACCCCTAATTGCCTGTTTATGGTCCCAATAACGCAGAGGTGGTTAATCCTGGTCCCCGAGGGCCACCGTCCTGCATGTTTTAGATGTTTCTCAGTATTAACACATGGGATCTGAATCAGTGGATGATTAAAAGACTTTTGCAGAACTATTTATTTATTTAGGTGATATCTCATTGAGATTAAGAATCCCTTTTTCGACAGAGACATGATTGGCAACTCGGGGTTCGGCATCTTGCCCAAGAATACTTCGACACATAGCTTATGCTGGAGATTGAACCCTCCACCCCCCAGAAAACTGCTAAAGCTAAAATGGCTAATCTTCATACTTTTGAAATATTTTGGTCCCAGTCCAGCCCTGGGTGGAGAGTAAAGGTTTTTTATGTTTTGGAGCCTTTGCAGCTACGATACCTCCTACCCCCCTCACCCTTCATAGCTGACACAGCACTACCTGAGCTTAAATAAAGACAACTGCCATTTATGTCATATAGGAATGTTTTTTTAGACATTTGCTGTTTGGACATTTGGCCAATGTCACTGAGATGGCATACAAAAATTAATAATAATAACTTTAATGCACTTATGGTATGTAGTTGGCAAGTCTGTTAGAAAAATCAAAACAACTGAAGTATTGGATTAAGCCATGGCATTGGCAGATACTTAAAATAATTGGAATGGTTTCAGTGACATAAACAAATCCTCAATAGGAGTTCCCTATTATAGATATCAATGTAAAATCCGGTTTTAAAACAGGGAGGTTACTTTACCTTCTCCTCAGATTCTGACAGTATTGCTATCGTTGTCTTTTCTCCACTTTTCTCTGATAGTGTCATCCTCTGCATCCCACACAAAACGAAGCTATTTCAAACAAGCACTGTGGCCTCGTGAAAAGGAGCAAAAAGTCTTAAACGGACAGTTTCTATCTGAGTGGAAGAATCCACACTCCTGCTTGAGGAGTGGGAATTACTCACTTCATTACCCCTCATACTGCAGCCACTGGTGGATGAAATAGCAATGTGCTGGGACCCTGTTTTCCATGAGGGAGCTCACATGTGAGGAGTATACAGTATATATATGTGTGTGTGTGTATGCTGCCCAGCGTGATTGACTAAGCATGCGTGAGAGACCTCACTGTAGGAAGGATAACTGGCAGACTGGTATTCTTTTCCCCGTTGAGCAATTTCCTGCTTATGGAGGTTGCCCTGCAGTGATGGAGCTCTCCACGTCTCTCTTTTTAACCTCGGTCTGACCCTCCGTTGCCCTTTCTAAAAGCATTAACTGCTTATGTGTCTCAGTCATCTTCTGCTCAACCCCTCCTTCCCACCTCTCCACTGGTAGTTACCTCAAGTTCTCTGAGGACGGGATGATCCTCTATGCCGGGAAAGAGGACTCTCATGGCATATGTTCTGTAGTCCAGATGGGGAATACCGGCTCTGTCGAGGTCACTAGTAAGCTCATTGATGTCTGTCTGCAGCTCTGCGAAGGCTGATAGAGAGAGGAGACAGGAAAGAGAGACCAATTGGAGAGAATACTTGAGAAATGCATCACGGAAATAAAATTCATCTTTAATCCCCAGAGAGCAAATAAGGGAATTCTTCTTATCTTCATGGTGTTTACTGGCGGCAAGTTGAGGATGATGGAAAGCTGAAGATCATCCTCACGTCAGAGGAACTCAGTATTTCACATCTCACTCTTAAAAAAAATGTACTAATAAGAACAGGGCCATCTCTCACACATACACACACCTACACCTATTTTTCTTTGCCCATTTTTTATCTCCCAGACAGTAAATTGGCTGCAGCAAAGGCCCCAAAGATTGTGTCATCTCAGTGTGAGGCTGCAGGTGAGCACTAGTTAATTGGCTCCATCCTGACGGAGTCTCATTCAGGCCCACGGCTCTGTTGCCCGGCTCGGGCGCCCTTGGGGAGTCTCCCTGCCTACAGCCTATCACAGGAACAGCAGCAGTCCCCCAACACCCACCTCAAAGACCCGTAAACCAGTCTTAGGCCTCTGCTCCTGGCTTTCACTGCCATCTGCAACTTGCAGCAACTTCCAGAGAAACCTGTCTAAATCCCGCCTGCGAGGCAGGACTCTCATGGCCGCTGCTAATGGTTAAAACATTAATCTTCTTCTTTCCCAAAGGCGGCCTGTGTGATTCTCTCTGTTTGCCTCCTCTGTCTATCTGTCTGTCATTTGACAATTCTTTGCTGCAAGTGGATTCCCCCCCCACAGCTTAATAACACTTGGAGAGCAGAGCGGAGCAGGGGTAGGCTGGAGGGGATAATTAATAAGGTCCTCTCTGGCTGATAAAATCCCCCAAATGGTGTCTGACACAGACCTCTGTTTTACCATCGTAATGATCCAAAATGACCATACAATGGATGATTTGTACTATTTTAAATGATAAGTAGAGGTCAGGGTGAGGTTATCCCCCTGAACTGAAAGTCAAAGGTCAGATTAACTTCTCTGACCTCTTTTTACACACACACAACAGAGAGACAGTGAATGTTTTAGAGCATCAATGTGTCAGAGAATAGACACATTTATTATACAGAAACACAGTTTGGCTCAACCAAAATATGTTTGTGCTGAGTTCTATACACTCTGTGGGTAAAGATGCACAAACAGCACTGTACATAGGAACAGAACATCACTCATGCCTACAGATGTAGCCCTAATAATGTTTCAATACAGTCTATGATAGGGATGTGAGAACATATCGATACTGCAATATATCACGATATTTGCTGTATCAAAATTTAAAGCAAACGATCAATTTTTATTTTATTTTAAAAAAGTAAAATAATGAAACCATTAATGATGACAGTCATTTTTGTAGTAAAATTAAAAGTAGGACCACTAGTTGGTGGCTGTTTTCACCTTCTTTGTTTGTTAAAATGTTTAAAATGCTTACAGATCACCACATCAGCATGTTTACAAATCATTTTTTCAATTTTTGGTCTTGCTCATATTATCGCATTATAGCGCAATATATCAAAAATATATCAATATATATCGTATCGTCTGCCTTGTATCGCGATACATATCATATCGCCAAATTCTTGCTAATACACACCCCTAGTCTATGATAATAGTCCCACGTTTTCATTAAAACATCACCTATTTCTAAAGCAATGTCTTGCCCAAGGACACAATGACAAAGTAATCCAGTTGGAGCTGGAATCGAACCGGTGACCTTCTGGTTGCCAGATGGCCACTCTACCTACTGAGCTTCATGCTGCTCTAGTTACATGCAATTTTTGTGCAAAAGTTATTCCTAGGAATGTAATGGTGTATTAAGACCAATCTATAGGGAAAATTAATACCGTATTGACCTGAATATAAGACGAGGTTTTTTTCATTGAAAATAATGTGAAAAGGGGAGGGGTCGTCCTATAATCGCGGCCTAGGTTTTTGGTGTCGTTACACGACCGCACCAGCAGAGGGCGCAGGCTTTTTGGTCAAATGTCTTGAGAAATCTGCACAATCTGCACTGTACATACACAACTAAAATAACATGTCTGCTACATTTACAATGTAAGTAAAACATAATGCATCTCTTGCTGGATGCAGTTTGTTTATTCTAAGTAGATAATTCATATTCATGCATTAATTTGTGTTGGAGCCCATTCCCTCTAGTAGAAAGCAGCAAACAGCGCCTGATTTACCGTGTGATGAGAAGGGTCACATGCTGGGCTAACTAACTGAGTCTGTTGTGATAAATAACCAGAATGACTCACTGGCCCACATTTGGAAAAAATCTAACTGCATTATCTAACACGCACAGACCGGCAGTAAATTACAGACTGTATGCACAGATACATATTTATGCTTGTTACGTGATTACTATCTGCTCCATTCAGCTGTATGCATTATAGAACAGCTGCACATTCAGTATGCAGACTGCGCTCCCCTCATACTAACCTTCTTTGCACTCCAGGGCAACTCGTGATTCCAGGTTGTCCATTTGCATCTGCAAGCGCTTCAGGGTGAGGTCGTTTTCTCGCGACTTCCGCTTGTAGGCGATAAGGACGAGGATGACGATGATGAGGAGGAGACCTCCACCTGCTGCGATGCTAACAATGGCTGGAAGGGTCAGCAGGCTGTCAGACATGATGTGCACGGCGCCGGGGGACACGTGGAGGCCTCCCACTTGAACCTGCCCAGAGAGGTATGCACACACACCATTTCATCATGATGTGTTTAAATATGTAGAATCCTACACTACATAATGACTGACACACAACAATAATACAGGACATGGTCATTCATCAAAATATGAGTAAACATAACTGAAATGACTCAAATTATTTTAATAATTTGATTACAAAAAACCCCCAAATTCAAACCCCCAAGAATCAAGGCTTCGTATAACCCACGTGACCTCATGCTGCTCAGAGGTCACGCGTTTCATCAGGACAGTTATTAGCTCATTTTCAGCACAACAGAGTCACGTCAACAATATTATACAAACAACTGATGTGTTTTTATTCAAAACTGGATTCCCTGCAGTCAAGTCTTCACAGTGAAACCAAAATTCTCAATTTAAGAAGGAGAGAAATTAAAAAAGTCAAGGTAGAGCATCCCACTGCTCAGCTCTACATGTCCAGACTTGTTTCAATGACACAGAAAGCCAGCTTAAAGTGTGACTTCACACTGATTCAGTGTTAAAGAGATATGTGAACAAGAAGGTCAGAAAGCTTGGGATTATTAAAGGTCAACCTGTTGTTCTCAGGCAGACCAAACACAGAGTTTTGGGTAATTCTCTCACTCACCTCAGCGTACCTGTTCAGACTTTATCAAAAAATAAATTAATCAGATGAGTCACAATGTCCTGAGGTCTCTTTGCTGGACATAACTGTAAGATCTGTTGACTTTTTATATAAAGAAAATAGTGTTTTAAATAAACAAACCCGCTGGATAATGGTTTAATGTGTGCGTACACAAAAGTGTGCATGGATCAGAGAGAGGAGTGAGCAGCAAAAGAGGAAGCTGGGGACAGCTGGCGTTGTACACGTATGTCTAGTACTCGAAGATTTGATAGAATACTTGATTACTAAAATATCTGATGGCTGCAGCCATAACTGTATTGCATTATTTTAAAGCCCAAGTATAAAGTAAATATAATCTCAACTAACTGCGTGCTGATGCTGAGCACAAACTAGTTTGGGATATAAATGCATTATGTGAGCAGCTTAGTAGAAATAATGATTAAATTTAGCACTGTTCAATATTTAAGGGTAGAGTACAAAAAATAAACACAGGAGGAGCAGAACTGACCAAGACTTTGTATTGTCCAGTGAGGTTAGGAGGCTCACACAGCAGCTGGCTCTCAGACACAGTGACGGAGCACGGAGTTTCACCTATCAGCACCGTGTAGTTGAGCTTCACCCCTCCAGACGCCGGGGGAATCAGGTTTCTGCCCTGTAGGTGGAGAGAGAGGTGTGAAATAAGGAGAAAAACACGAAGCTCAATAAAACCGGACAGTTTTGTGCACACACAAAGCCAGCGTGACACCTGATTTTGAGATTTTCGTTTGGGCACATGGGAATTAAAATTAAAAGAAATATTAAAGCTAAGCTGTCAATGGCTCGTTAGGGTCACCATGGTAACCACAAACCTGCATCTCACACTGAATGCAAACCTAATGCACATTCCTAGGAATAACTTTTGCACAAAAATTGCATGCAACAAACAGTTGCTGTGTGAAACCTCCAAATCTTATTGAATAGAGCTTGAACAGAAGGCACTCACGGCCACACGTTATTTTTTTGGTTCTATGAGAACAATATTAGTCAAAAGGACACTTTTACACATTTTACCAGAATTTTCTGAGCTGTGATATTATATTAGAAGAATTTGGAAGTTTGAGTGTACACTCTTCCCTCTTAAGAGAAAGCTATAAGTCTATAGCAGTAAGAGATACGGTGGGGAAAAAGATAATAATACCTACATTTTGACAAAGAATTTATATGTACTAAACAGGTTGCTACAGATTAGACATTTTAAGGCAGTCCCAATATTAAAGTGCATCATCATTAAATATTTGTGGAAAAATCAACAAAAACATGAAAATGTAATCGTATATAAACGATCTAATGTGTTATAAAGTCAGCTCAGTTGTGTATAGTCCAGTGATCTATGACACATTTAAACACTGAATAATGTTTCTGCTGTGTAGTAAACCTTAGCTGTATAACTGTGAAGGGGGCAGAGTTTTCACCTGTTTTACCAAAATCTCATAGTCATCTAAGGGGAAATGTCTTGCAGTTTTTTATTAACTCTGTCAACGTCTAGAGATGTAAAGCTCTCTAATGTCTGAACATGCTATTTCAGAATAAACTGTATGTTTTGATGAACAATTTACATGTCTTTTTATATTTTTGTCAATGTTACAGGGAATAAAAAAAGGTAAAAACTGATAAAATTGTACACTGGGCAGTAGCAAAGTAATTTTAAAGCTTAAATGTTTTTGTATTTGTCGGCTGTTTTTGTCCCGTGGTGGGTCAAATGAATTCACATTTCCTGTATCGTACCTTGAGAATGATTGGCGAGCCAGGCTTTTGCTCCAGGACACCGGAGGAGCTGAGGGGTTCAAAGTAAGGGTTTGGATAGTACAGGAGGTTGGTGTTGTTGTAGACCAGCAGCGCCTGGACGTTGTTGAAGATGAAGCCAAACTCATCAGCATGTTTGACCGTGTCCAAACCTGGGAGGTACTCTGCCAGGAGGGAGGGGGCGAAGCAGCTCATACTGGTGGTGTTCAACACTTTACACACCTGGGGGAGAAAGGAGGACACACAGGAGAAACGTTCACACCTTTTCTGATGCAGCTGTGTGTCACTAAATGGATATTTTAGTCATTTATCTACAGTAAGGTCCATTCCCACTGGTCACATCACTCAGAGTGGGCAAAGGCTCTAGAAACAGGAAGTGGTCCTCTGACTGGAGGATTAGTCAGACTCAGAGAGATGCTGCTGAATAGTTGCCAGGTCTGCTTATTATAAGCAACTTTGGACTTGTTTTTCTGTAAATTCTCAACAAAATGTGTGTTGTTTTGGCTTGTTTAAAAAAAAGTTTCCTATCTTGGCTTTTTCCTGTCAGTCCTGTCTAACAAAGATTAGGTCAAATAGAATATATTAACCTGCTGAGATCATTAAACCGTTAGTCCTTTTTGAGGGTTTATTTTAATTATTAGGCTATATTTTTGTTTTTAACAGGAATTTTGATTCATTTCCTATTAATTTGATAGTTTTTCCAATTCCATATTGTTCAATTACAATATTTTACAGTAAAAAAATGGTTTTAATATTTTATTTAGTTTACAGATTAGTTTGAATTTTTTATACTGTTTACAACTTTTTTTTGGGGGCGTTGTCATTTTGATGTGAATTTAGCTTCAGTGCCTTTTTTAGGCTCCGTTTTGTGGACCTGGTTGCTTATTTCTCTTATGAGATGTGGCAACCCTTCGCACCTGACTGGTGACAAACTAGTGGCTGTATTTGGGATATTTAAAACAACTCTTGCACAAAAGTCATACTAATGCATTAGGACATTATTTGGGACCCCAAAAGAAGACAGTAGTTTGTCTCTGTTTGACAGCAGAGTCTCTCTTGATTTTAATAGCCATGAGTATTGCTCTGATCAGAGGACTACTTCCTGTTTTAGAAAAGATGATGTCACCAGTGGGTATGGTCCTTACTGTAGATAAATAACTGAACCCCATTTTAAAATGACCCAAACATCCCTAATGGGTGCAGATTCACAGGAACCTGAAATGAAAGCGTGCTCCTCTCATCCAGCAGCCTCAGAGTCAGGGCTGATCTATTCCACACTCATCAGTTAGCAATAACTAAAACTGTGATCTTCAATGAAATACACTGTTGTCAATACAACCCCTAAAGGAAGCTCACCAGCCTAATAATTGACACATAAACCCCCAACTCTTTTTGGAGAACAGGATTTATTTTCTGTTCTTAAATCCATCTTTATTGCAGTGGAAGCCTCCATAAAGCTGGAAATAAATCGCTGCTATTGCCTCACTGTAAAACACTTGAGGACAACAACCACAAAAGGATGGAGGCATTGCTCCTCTGTCTCCTCAGGTAAAGGTTGAGCTACGGCTCTTTTATTACTTCTCTCCAGTTCGCCCAGATGAGAGACCAAACTTCCATCCATCCTCGCTGGCTCAGCTGCAGAAGGAGAAGGGGAGAGACGATTGATTGCTGCGCCGCACTTTGCTCACAGAGGTTTTTATCTCCTTTCACTCCCTCCCAGCTCCCTCTCTCCAGGGAAGAAACTTAATTAGAGGTAAATATCATCAAAGTTGGTGAATGCTAGTAACTACCACGCCTCGTACCTGTTTGCTGCTGCGGAGAATGGACGAGGGATCAATGCAAACTCATCTGTGTAATGTACACCAATCAGATTTAGCCAGCATGGCGGAAGGGGAGTCACAAGAGCAGGACTGAAGGAAAGAACTGGTATATTTACTGACTCCTTCTAGGAAACAGACCAGAGTTTCCATCAAACACAGAGTCCTTATCTTAAGAAAATATACGTCATTATTTAGACGTTCTAATGTCAAATTCATGTATTCCAGTGTGTATATTTTACTCTGAAGCTGAACTAAGCACAGCTTTAAAGGGTGATGATATTCGCTGTTGCCTTTGACAGTGAGCTGCTGCTGCTGCTGCAAACCAACAGACTTTTAGGACAAACCTTTGCTACCTCATGCAGAAAAACAGATGCAACATTTCCCATGAGGCCCAGCTGTCTGCTGTGAGCCACTGCACATACGGTCAGGTGTTTACACATCTGAGGTCTCCTAAGTTTGTGGGGTCCTGTTGATAAAAAGCATACCTTTCCTTCTTACTTTAAACTTGACTATAAACCCTGAAGGCTCATGCTTTAACCATTAAAACTAAAGGCCTACAAGTCAACATGCACGCCCAGGTCTGCACTCACCCTGCTGGAGCAGAGTCTCAGACAGCCAGGAGAAAAACTTTAGCACATAACTCTATTTCTAACTTTTTACTCTGATCTGAAAAAAACAAATACGTTTTAGACGTTGTTGTGACAAAATAAAATGCTTTGTTGTTTCGTATTGTACTTTATTTGATCTGCGTTAGGATACAGTAAAGATCAGCACAAAGAATTCCTTTGACTCTTATTCTTCTAAGTCTAACTTATCCTCCTGATCAGACTCTGATCTGATTCTGGTTGTTTGTTCTTATTTGAGCAGCTTTGAGTCACAAGAAAAATGCTATTGTTAATTATTCTTATATTAGCTATTATAAAGCTAATAAAAAACAAAATTTAAAAACTGTGTGATGATGTAAGACATATGCTAACATAATGCATGGTGTCATCTACCAAAATTAAATACTTTTTTATGAATAAAGAAAAAATCATATTTAACTGTGAGTGTACGTCCAAATATCCCTAAAACTACAAGACCCAGAATGCACCAGGACAGATAGATGATGTCACAGGCCCAGAAGTCCCTCCCCTCAGCTTCTGCAGCATTCACTGTCCGCTGCTGTCAGGAAGAACTGGGAATTAAGTTTAACAAAAAGCAGATAGAACAATAAATAATGACTGAGCTGCAGTTTTTCAGCTTCAGCATCCTGGTTCCACATGATCTCTGAGTTCACCAGAACAGAAACATGTGAGAAAGTTTCTCTGTGATGAAAATCCGGGGTCGTCTTACTGATTCACCTTCATTCAGTCCAGAGAACTCCCACAGCTTTCCCTGATCCCAGGTATTGATGAACCTGAGTGAATAAATGATGTGTGAAGTGTTGAGTTTGGCCCTTTATCAGAACTATGAGCCTCAGTTTATGTTTATCAATATTCGTTATTGAGATTTCGGTTATAATTTTAAGTAGAAATACATTCTGATGACCTGTGGTTAAAAATTTTCACTGAAATAAATCTGTAAAAAAGTTGTAATGATTAAAATGTGACACATTGGAAATGTATTCTTGTTTAAAGAATAATAAATCATGGGTATTCTGACATCTAAATAATATATCTTTTAAAAAAGGGTCAAATTCCTCAATTAAATTTCTTAAATTGTTGTGTAAATTCACATTTTAATGCAGGGGTGAGAAACTCAATTTCATGTGGGGCCAAAATTAAAAACTTTGTCCAAGTTGACATTCGAGTCTCAGTCAATTTTTATGAAAAATGTAAAACACAAGTTTCCTACCATATTGATATTAAACATCAGAAAACAGCTAAATGTCTGAACAGCTTCATTTCTGTAAGACATTTAACAATAAAACAGTTCTAAAAACAGACATTAATACACCTCCATCTGTCTGAACCACAACTCTAAAAGCATAGAAAACCTGCTCTTGTAATGTTTAGGCCTTTTGCATCCCACTGTTACCAGTCAGAGTCGGAGCAGTACATGACGATAAGATAAGCTTCTATTTAAACAGAACACTCTGGAGTCATGTTAACAACTGGAAAAGTTATAAGAAGAGATGAGAGTTAATGAACGTTTGACACAAGCTTCCTCATGCATGGATGCTGCTTTGCAGTCAACCAGAATAACTTAATGAAACACATTGTTCCCAAGCTCTAAAAGACATTTATCCTCCTATTTGTAGCTGCCTGGTAGGACATTATTTTACAGTGTTGTAAATAAATATAATTTGATTTTATAGAGCCAATTAAATAATGATAATATTTCATGTGATTTCCATGTGGGTGTTTGTTTCTGTCTCGTGGTGCATATGGTGTTAGGACTTCATGTTTCAGGCCACTCAAGCAGGGTGAATAAACCAGGTCTTATTTTGATGAGAGGAGAGACGTTGAAGGTTTACTGGTAGAAAATCCCGGGGTTAAGTTCAACACGGGTCCTTTTCTTACTGCTGGCAGACTGACGTGTTATATAGACAAGCCCAGATGCTCCGGCTGCTTCCTCGTGACTGTTACATTGGAACAGCAGGACATTTGCAAGTCAACTAAAGCTCTGGCTACCATCTGCTCTGCTGGAGATGGGTACCTTTTTTTTTTTTCTCCCCTGCACTGTCCTTGCACTCTCTCCAATTTTTTCTGAATTTCTTTCCTTCACTGATTCCTGTCAGGAGAGAAAACTGCTGCCATCATCATGTAGGATAGGATTTCTCATGTTGAGTCTTTAAATATAAAAAAGATGAGTGAAAAAAAAAACAGTGAGGCTTGAACACAGCACCATAGAAGTGTGTATAAAGGAGTTGTCTCTCCTTCATTTGGTCAAAAGCAAAAACTGGAACACATATGCATGAAAACTAAGCATGTCTCATAAAAGTAGAATGTGCTTGTTTCCACCAAATGCTCATAAATATTACTGGGTTTCTATTATTTCTTCCACTTCCTACAGCCAATCCATTTCAATCTGTATTTTGTTGTTTTGATTTACAATAGTACATCCATTCCTTTAAGCAGTGCGGGGTGAGAAGCTGCACACTGTTGCCGAAGTGATGAAGAGAATTGATAAAGTGAATTGAGGTCAACAGAAAGAGAAAATAATTGGAGCTGCTGCCTCATCTGTCTTCCTCCTCTGCTGTTGGAAGGAGCCAAGCTGTTTTAAGGCAGCAGCGCTCCAACCCCTGTGGCTGAATACATTACAATGATCTACTGTGTGCGTACAGCCCACTCAATCATGCAAAAGGTCTCTGGCCAGGGCAGCGGTGAGGGAAGCTCAACGAAAGTGCTGGCTGTGGAGAGATGCGTGTAGGAAAAATGTGAAGGGTTCACAGGGTCAAAGGTCATCTGGAGGCTAACATTTGATATTTAGTCCTACACTTGGTTACTCCCACGCTGGATCTATTTTCATGTTGTTCTAAAAAATGCTAATAAGTTTAACTTCAGCTCCAGTTCTTAAGTTTAACGAGTGAAGCCACTAGTTTACTTTCTATAAGAAGCACTGCTCATTGATGCAGAACTATTATCTGTTTGTCATAAATTGGAGACTATGAATGTAACTAACATTAATTAGCTTTACTGCTTTTATTCAAAGTTGTCATCGTAGTTATGGGTTTTGGTGTATGTGTAAAGTTTTTCTCTGATTATTCTGTTAGTTTTTTTTTATGGCCATCCTGATTCTACTCCATCATTCACACCTGCTATCTAGATGCCGTTTTCTCAGCTCATCAATCCACCCAGTATGTATAGTCCTCACTGTCTCAGCCCAAACGGAGTGCAGGTAAGATGATCTCAATCAGGGAAGAGATTAGTCTTTGAGAGATTGTTGAAGGTAGATCAGTCAAACATGTCACCATAGTAACACACGTCACCATCGTGGAGCCATGAATGAAAACAGTAAGACTGAGACGGACTGTTTAAAGAGATGACGGTCTCAAAAAATGTGCCTGAAACGATCACAGTGATGAAGAAAGAGCACAAGCCTTTACATTTGGTTAATATAGCTGGGTGTTGAACCAGCAGTCACTCTGTTGGCTGTATAAATGATTAGAATGTGGATTTTGATGGTAAAATCATAAAATTTGCTGCCACGTTGTTAGGAAGCAGAAGCTACGTATAAATAAAATCACCACGACTCTTTTGAAGAACTGTGCGAGATTAATGGACATTGTTCTTGATAACTGCTGGCTACATGGATGATGTGTTGATTTATGGCAAAACCTGGGAGGAACACTTACAGCACCTGACTGTCGTCCTTGACAGAGATCCAGAAAGCGGGTCTGACTTTGAACACAACCAAGTGTTTATGGGGACAAGAAGGAGTCAAACACCTTGGGTAGCTTGTTGGCAAATAAAGCCACAGGTTGAAAACGTTAAAGCCATACAGATGATTCCCAAACCCTTTTAAACCATCTGTGCACATTAGGGATGTGAAGACTGTAACTGAGTCAAGTTGTGACTGGATTGGAAGGACAGCTATGGACATGTACTGTGATTCTAAAGCAACGTTTTATCACCTTGTAAAAGAAACACTGAAGAAGATATTCAACAGATAACACATATTCAAACCCCTGATTCACAGATCAGAGGGCCTTGATTAAGGACACTTCAACTAGAGTGGGGAAACTGGGATCAAACCACCGACTTTCTGACTAGCACACAGAAGCTCAGCTCCCACTGATCCACAGCTGCCTCTAGTCTTAAACAGTCTTGTTTAATGACATAGTTTCTTATCCTTTACATAGCTTTAATTGCACTGAATCTCAAACTAAATCATACTGATCATGGCTGAAGGCTGAGTGGCATCACATCCTGGTTTTTCCTGTTTTTGTGTCTTTAATGTATTGTATATGTTGGCAATGTGTTGAGATGCATATTGTATCATAAGTAGATCAGAGATGTACAACCCTAACGCACATTCAGGAAGTGATTTGCAGTAGTTGAGGGAAAGTTGAGGCAAACTATGACTTACATTAACCAGAATGGCGGCATGCTCTCCACTCTTTAAACTATTTTCATATCTCAGCATGTTGGTCTTCTTTTAATGTCAAAGCTGCACTGAGGAGCGAGCAAACAGCTTTAAATCAGCTGATTTGGTGCGCTCAAGAGGCCGTGATCAGAGTATGAGTACCTCATGATACCCCTAGAGTTAATGAGATGTCCCCTCCTCCACCCCCCATCACTCTAGTGATCACACAGCCTGATTGGTCAATGAGCTCACACGCTGTGAAAAGTCTATAATCAGCAGAAGCTGTAAATGTTCAGTCCAGACATCTTAAATGTTGTGGATGAAGTCATGCCAGGGGAGGGTCTAAGTGTTCTCTGGAAGGAAATTCATGCTTTAAGGCCTTTAATTAAGATCATGATAAATGTTTCAATTGTGAATCTGCTGACAGATACAGAGCGTTTTACAGAGAAAACAGGCCATTTCCCTCTCCTGGTGCCTTTGTGATTCTGTGTTGGTGACACAAGGGAGGCAGAGAAAGGAAAGCAATTTAGAGGGAGACAGGTGATCATTTGAAGGCTCTCTGACAGACAGCAGCTTTTATTGCTATAGGCTGCTTTACTTTTGCCTTCCACCAGTGACAAAAAGCGAGAAGGGTGTGGGGGAGGTTGGGGCAGGAGGATGAAGACTGGGTTAACAGTAACCTCAGTATTTAATAGAAACTCATTCTCTGTGGCTGTGGAGGTAATCAACATGGTGACACGGGCTTCTCTTCTCTCCTTTTTTTTGGGGAGGTACGAGGTGGAAGGTTTGATGAGACGAGGCAAGGTTGAGTGCAAGAACTCTCTTTCAAAGCGTCTGAAGCTGACGCAGCCGACAGCTCGGCACCCACACACGAGTCAAATCCCATCTCACCAAACCCGTCTCCCTCACACTTATCAAGTGTTGCTTTCTCCTCTTTTAACATAAAACAGAACAGACCTGCTTTCTTCCTTGTAGCTACTCGTGTATTTTCAGAGCTCACAAAGGTCTTATAGAGAAACTGCACTCTTGCATCAGGAAAAACTGTAGCACAAACCCCCCCTGGGCAGAGTTACGATTTTTATTAAAGAAACAATTACTGAGCATGACAGACTCTTAAGACCAATTTTAAACTGCTAATGTCGGGGGTAGGGTGTTGGAAACACCAAGTGGGAGGAGGCGTGTTGAGCTAATAATCTGTGTTCAACTGTTTTTTATGAATTCACGTGTGCATGGACGTGCACTAACCTGTTGAATGTCTAGAAATAAAGCATGAGAGGTTTCAGAAAAGACTCGGTGTAGCATGTCAATGTGTTTTGAGTGAAACTCAACATACGATGATCCACAGCTGATAATCCAACAAGAAACACCTAGAGCAGCATTCCTCCCCCTTTTACCCCAGCTTCATTTTGATCGTCCTCACCCCTTCAGTCCATTTGTCTGCTCTTACCCCAAACCGCAGGAGGAAATCCCATCCTCTTAATTAAACAAGGGCCCCCAGGACAGGGGCTCAAATGTAATTTGTAACGATTTCCTGCAGCTGAGACTTTGATTATAAAGGCTTCTTTATGCTGACCAAAGACTTCTGACTGCAGTTAATCTTCCGTTAAAAGCCATTAGGAGTCTCCTTACCCCCCAATCATGCACACCTCCAACATTACACCACTGTCTGCAGCCATCTTTTACTGCACGTGTCTGAAGAACTCATCTTCACACCAGTCTGTTGTAGTGGAGGGCTAGTGTCAATTTACTGCTTAGTCAACGTTATTCCTAGTTTCCATTTTTCACCTGTACATTTCTGCCCAGACCCAATGGGAGCTGGTAGCTTTTACCAGTGGTTAATGGGCAGCAGCTAGAAGTAAAACATTCTGTTCTCTAAAGAATGTCTAGTTTCTCAAGCCAGTGTTTCACTGAGCTGTGACTGTTAGTGCAAAATATGGAAAGACTTCATGAGAGTTTCCAAAATGTCTGGAAATGATCACAGGTGGGTCTCACTTCTCTTAAATGAGTTGCAAGGCATCAATGTTGTGTCACTTGAATTTGATCATGTTCAAATCATTTGTAAGACAAACGCTCTCTTAGTGATGCAAATCATCACAGATATCTGAACTCAGTTTAACTTACACCATGGAAAGTGCAAGTAAATGAGGGATGATTGTGCACAAATTAGAAATAATTAAGACAGTTTGTAACTTTTTGGGTTCAGTATCTTTGACACATGGCCTGAAAGGGCTTGGGATCAAACTGCTCACCTTCCCTCTTGAGCCAGGGCCAACCTTAAATTGCAAAATGAAAATTTCCAAAAGAGTCATTTTTTGTAATTACATCATATTCCCCATGTATAAATCTTGTGTGGTATACATGCTCATTCAGTGATACCAAATGAAATTTCACTTTTTTCACGTTTTTTGCAGTCTTGTTTCTCCATTTGTTTGCCGACTGTCTCAATGAGAAACTGGCTTTAATGAAGGAAACACTTTAAATCTGTATATAAATGTGCAATTTTTCAAAAGTGAAGGGATGTACACCATTACTATTACCAATACTAGAATGCTAATCTTGGCTGCAACTTCTGTTTTTTGTTTTTTTTGGCATTTGACTATTCTTTGTGTGTTTTCCTGGTATCCACTGGCTGAATCCCAAGTCCCAAACTGTACATGTTTGGTTAACTGGTATCTCTAACTGGCTGCTGGTGATAGCATACATGTATTTTCCTGTGGGTTTAGTTTAATTCAATACCATGAAAGTATTTTTATCACTACTTGTGCAAAAATGATCTTGTAAAAAGTAAGAAAAAGAAGCATTTATGTTAAAGTGTTTGCATTATGCACCTTTTATGGAACCCGTGGATTTCAGTTCTTCCACATGGGGCTAATAATAGAGACGACGCATCAAAAAGTAGTAGGCGTCTTAGTTAGAAAGCCCCCTGGACACCTTCCAGGTGAGGTGTTAGACATGTGCAACCAGCAGGAGGCCCAGAGGCATGCTGGGAACATACTGGAGCGATCTCAACTGACTTGGAAATGTTGAGTAGAGCCAGAGGAGGGAAGAGGGAGAAGTTTGTGTATACTGCTGCCTTGACGACCCTGACCCAGAAAAATGGTAGAAAATGGATGGATGGGTGGATTAAAAGTCTTCAATGAATACTGCATGCAGATCACTCTCACTGCCAGCAGTATCACTCACACGCTCAGCGCTTAAGAAGGCTGAGTTGAAGTAGAAGTCAAAAAAGCAAAGAGAGCTAGAGGGGCCGTTGAGAGATGGCACATTTTTCCAAAGCTACTCATCACCTGGCTCGCACGTGGAGCAGAATTCGGTGTGTCAACGTGTGCATCTAATCCCACATAAATACAGTAGGTATAGTAATAAGTACTGCAAACATTTTTTCTTGCACAGATAAATAAATGTTTATGGTACATTTTTTCTTGCACAGATAAATAAATGTTTATGGTTCTTACGTTGACTGACTCCCGACCAGCATACTTCACCCGGATTCTGGGCTCCTGAACCACATCCAGGTTGGTCCCTGTCACCATCAGAGGAGTGTGGCCACTGAATAATTAAAAACAGGACACAGCTAATGTTAAAAAGTTGCATAATCGTAATTGTCAAAGGCTATCTTCTTTTTAAATGTTATCAATTCATACAACAGAACAAAACTAAGAAAAGAAAAAGTTACAAAAAAGTAAAAGACAATTCTAAACTCAACTTTCTAACCTGAATGTACCTCTTCAACATGTTCACCATCAGGAGAAAATGAATGCATCAAATCGAATCTCATTGTTAGTGTCTTCTGGGAGGTAATGGCCTCTGGAGTGGAGGATGATTAAAGAGGAATTTTAACTGATTCCAAAGCGCCAATCAGCTGGTGCAGATTTGAGTTTGAAATACAAAGACGGCCCAAGCATATTGAGATGCAACAGAGGAAGGCACGACGGAGCCTCACTACAGCTCCTGCTCCGTTTTCCCCTGACTCACCCATCAGTGGGACGAAAGACTCAAGGATCACATATCAGATGGCTGAGGGTTTTACTCTCTGCACTGAAAACACTCCAGGCTGCTGCAGATAGACCCTGAACTGTCCATTAACTCAATACATTTTCCAGTTATTTATTTTTTATCTTTCAAAGCAAAGAAAAATAGATATGGAGACGGTTTCTATTATTTATAGTTCAGCGGTGCTTCTTGTATCTATGACATGTTCAACAGATCGGTCAACAGTTCACGGTCTCAGAACCCATCCTCTCCAGTCTGTAAGCTGCAGCTTTCTATCAGATCCAGACTAATTGGATGGAAACTGAACGGTAATTGAAAGCCAAGTATTGACTCATGTCTGCTTCCGGCCCGAACTGACTGGCTCTAAAGATCTGGATGAAGAGGAAACTCTCGTCTCTGAGGCGTGGTGAGAAAATATATGTGGGTCACCTTGCGATGCTCCAGTCCGGTTCGATCCGCAGGACAGTCGGGTCCTCGATATACTCAAAGGTGAGGCTCTCCCTGATCTGGGCGCGATCCACGCTGACGCTGATTTGAACGGGGCCGACCCCGGACAGCGACGGAGCGGAGTAGCACACGATCTCCTTCGTGTTCCTCCTGTAAGAGCCGAAGGGTGCTGGGATTAGTACGGTGGTTTAAAGCCACACCAACATGAAGTAAGTCTGTAAACAGCAAATCTAGATAAAAAAGATCAACTAATGATGCCCCGTTAAATGCTGCATTACCTACAAAATTATTCAATTTACACGAGCAAAAGGCACCACCTACAGCAACAGAATATATTAGGCAATTTGTTCTGCCAGTCCTGTTCTGTAATTACCTGACTTACAGCTCAGCATGAACACAGGTGCACCGCATGCACAATAACTAACACACACACACACACATACACACACAGCACCTCCACAGCTCACATGCTCCTCCATCCTCTACGAGACTCTGTTATCTACCACTCTGAATTTGTTTAGGGATGCACAGATGCAAATACCGTTGTTCCAATAATACTCGTACTCATAAAAGTATGCCGATACTATAGAGTCGATACTATATAACACCAACAGTTACCCAGAGCTAACTCTGGAGGAGATGCGAGTCAACTTACTTGTGTAGTAATAGTAGTAGTAGCAGTACTAGCTGTTGTTATAAGGCAGCAATCCTCATAGTCCTGACATTTGGTTCAATAAAAAAACAGTAATTTGTTCATGTATCAACCCATGATTTAGACCAACAGCATTTATTAATACTCATATCGGTACTCTGTATCGGCAAGTACTCAAATGTATGTACTTATACTAAGTTTGAACAAATCTGGTATCAGTGCATCGCTAAATTTGTCCTGATTCCTTATCAAAGGAGAGCTCAGCAGAACTTCTCTTGCTCTCCTCCTCCTCCTCTTCCTCCCATACCACGTGCAAAAAGCACACACCAGCAATTAACCCCAAATCTCACTGAAGTTTACTTGACTCCCTCAGCCTCACAACATCATAGTCAGATTACAGCTGCAGGGCTTAAAATAGGTGCCTTCAGGAGTGAGATGTGAAAAGAGGGGCATGTGGGAATATCTTAAAGCAGGGAAGGGTGAAGGGAGATGGAGGCAAGCTGTGATATGGGAGAAAATAAAACTGGTGCTGGGGTGGGGGCATAAACACACTGATGGAACGATAATGAGAAGGATGGGACCGGATGGAGAGGAAGAACGTATTTTTTTCCCCCCTTGAAGCTTTTATTACATGGTTTGACACAGTAGGTCATCAAAACCTTATTAAGATTTACACAAGTTTCTAACAGAGGAACAAAGAAAGACTTCCCCTGAGGGAATTCTCACTTACAGCAGGAGGAAAAATACAAGAAAAGCTATCAAATAAAATGGCTTACTTAATGGCAACGATCCACATGATTCCCAGAATCAGAGCTTTATTTTTCCATTTGGTCACAGCATGCCTCGTGTATATATAATGTGTCTGACAGTGAGGTATGTAGCAGGGCCAAAAATATATAAATAAACACAAAAACTCTACTTGAACCAGTATCTGTGTGGATTACATTTAGGGTGCAGGTGTTGCTAAATTAAAATAATATAAAGGACAGAATTTAACACAAGAGGGAAAAAGTGACAGAAAAAGACAAATAGGCTCAGTGTGTTTCACGTTTATGTCCCTGCTACTTTCTTTAAAGGGACATTCTGTCCGGTTTGGAGTATGTGTTTGTGAAAAAGTTATAAAATATTACTAACTTACTTGTATTAGGAAGTTTTGTTTAAAAACAGAGTTCAGATTAGACAGTACGGATGAGATAATGCAATGGAGTGGATTTTCTCTTGACACTGGTGGGGACCAGGAAGGGATGCTGAAACAGGAAGTGTAAAGCGATCTGTCCTGTAATGCTGGTCCCAGTCCATACTGGCCAAAAGTTAACATCACTGGGAAAATGCCCAATGGCCAGTCCAGCCCGGTCCACCCAGACCCAAGAAAGGTGCTGTCGGCGTAAGCGGCTCGGTGTGGAGGGCTCACGCTGGTCGATCCAGACACGTGTGCCTCCTTCCCCTGGACACAGGTCCGCGCACACAGCACCTGGTCCACTGGGCTGCACGTAATATTGGTGGGGATGCAGCGCTATTTCTGCATCCTTGGATCGACTTCTTGGTGGGGACACGTCACCTCCTCCCATGCCAAATCCACGCCTATGAGTTAACGGCTAATCTGAGCGCTGTTGAGACCAAACTGTATTGCTGCTAATGTTGGAGTGTAATGCAACAATAAGGTACATCAAGGGCATCCAAAAATGTGATTGCAACACTTTAAATACTGTTGAAAATGTAATTCTAGAAATGCTCAGCTAAGCTGAAATGTGTGTTACGTTTTCGTATGAAGAATGTAATTCCAGTAAACTCGTCTTCTGCTGCCATTCCTGCAGCTGTAACTTCTTTGTAGCAATGCCTGCTGTTTTAGAAAAGTACTGCAGGAAGCAATTGAATGTACACAGAAAAGTGTTTAAAGAATAACGTTTAGGCATCATGTTGATGTTGACAGTATTAATTCAACACTATAAACCACTTTGTTCTTTGATATTTATATAAATGAGGAAATTGTTAATTTTACCTCATAAAATCTAAAACAACCTGGTTAAAATATATTAAAAAACCCTGAAAAATCCTTAAATGACTCAAAGTAATCAGAAAGCATCACCAGCCTTTTGAAGGCAGGTGGTAACACTACAGTATATATCCTGGAATCAGTTTAGAATGGCTTTAATAGGATTAACAAGGGAGGTAAGTAAATAATGTCACAAGGTGCTTTACAATCACAACAAGAGCACTGTAAGCGAATAACACCCAATCCTGATACTGCCGTCTTAAAACCGCTACAAGGTTGTACAGTAGTTCAAATGAATGTTATTCTATACAATATAAACCTTAACAGAGCTATTAATTTCAATTAAATGTATCATTTTTATGCAGAAACAACTCAAAATGAACAAAACAACTTGTGAGAGATCATCAGTTTTAAATCTGTGGCTTCCTAAATGTAAACCCTTGGTAAAACCACCTTCAGAAAGAAAGAAAACAGATGTTTGTACGTTATCTTCTTCCTTCATCATAATATATGGAACAAATCTGGAGAGAGTTGGACGCCTCACCCAAAGAACTCGCACGTCTGGTTCCCAAACTGAACGTTGACGCTGCTGCCAGCACCGAGGTTTTCTCCCATTATCGTCACCTTAGTCCCTCCAGACTCTGGACCTCTGCTGGGGGACAGGCCTGTGACTGTCGGAGTCTGTGAAACACAGAATAGCAGAACTTCAGAGGTCAGACCTGAGGGCAGCCTGAAGGGAAGGAGGAAGAAAAAAAACCCAACAGATAGACACACAGGCCAAAAGACGTACACTGTCAGGGGTAAACAAGGAAACATCCCTGTAGTAACACTTGACAACTTTATGTATTATCACAGATCCAAAGTAAATTACAGTAATTCGTGTTGCCAGGCTGATGGCAGCGGAGCGCGGTGCTGGTGGGATGAAACCAGGAGCTCTTAGAATCCCTGAGAGATCCTGCTACTGCGTGTTGTGCGTTGGTGAGTTGTGTTTGACTGAAGCTTTTTAAAGACACTCTGAAAATAACTGGTGTTTACAGCAGCAGGCAGCTAAGTTGCCATCACACAGACAGATGGAGAAATAGAAAGGTACACAGTCTGTCATATGGGACGTGTGCAAGCACAGAAATACATAAACATAAAAACAACACTTTTTACAAACTTAATGCGCGCGCTGTCCTTTATAGTAACCCTTTGCTTACACCTTCACACTGGAAGTGTGTGTTACCAGCGAAGCTTCTGTGTGGTGTGTTCTTTTTTTAGGTGACCTGCATTACATGGGAATTGCAAGCGGTGGCAGTTCTGGGCTCTGTGAGGAATTCTTAGAGGAATTCTTCACACAGCAGCAGTTATATCACTGATTAAAGAAAAAAGGGACAGACTGCAGAGACGAGAGCACCACAAAAAAAAAACGGTGTGTGTGTGTGTGCTGCAGTGTGTGTGACTTTCAGGACGCAGAATTAAAGCAGCTGCTCTGAAAACTCACAGCTAATTACACAGTGCTGTTAATTGTTACGGGAGAATGAAATGTGAAGGAGTGAGTGACTGCAAAAAGGAAAAGCAGCTAATCTGTTAGGGTAAGGTGGAGCAGCATGTCAGTGTGACTCAGAACAGAGAGAAGATGAGGTTGATTTCTCTGTTTTTTCTAAACTTCTCTTATGAGCCAGGGAAACTCAATTTTCAGAAAAGTTATGAGATTTCAAAAATAATATGGGATTTGTTTATTCAGTTGACAGACAAACACTCAGTGATCAGTTTCATTAAAAATATATATTTTAGGTTGTTTATTGCCGATAAAACACAAATAGTAAAAAAAAAAAAAAAAGGATAAAAAAGCATGAAAAAGTTAGCATTGTTTGTCCAGATTAATCAATAAGGAGATTATTGGTGACTGGTCAGGGGACTGGAGCATCTACCAAAGATTTAGTTGTTCCAAGAAAAAACAAGTCATTTTTAGTCCAAATCTGCCATTTGCAGTAATTCACAGACTACAACAGTGAAATGCATCAGTCTGATGGTGTTTAAACAATAATGTGTTTTCTGAAATATTACACATGCACATGACTCACATTACTTTTATTATTTAGACATAAAATTGTAGCCTAGTGAACTAGACCGTCAGTTCTGCTCTGCAGACTTTGGTCTAGCCACGCTCCATTGGAACCTCTGCAGCCCACTGATTGGTCCGGTCAGTCTGGGCCAATCACAGCGCTCTAACGGTTTGGTGGGCGGGATTAGCCAATGACAACAGAGCTCCGACTCTGAATTTAAACATGACGGCAGCTTGGGCACCGCATTCGTTTGAAACGGCTTTGTCATCAACTTTGGACGATTTAGATTTAGATATAGACGCTTAAGTCTTTTATTTTGAAAGAGGATTTATTGGCTGCTTTGCCAACAGGATATGGTAAAAGTTAATCTACCAGCTGGTTCCGGTTGTTGCTAAACAGCTCTGATTGGTCCTAGCGCTATCCAATAGCATGTGAAGACAGTTTGATTGGCAACCGTTGATCCCGCCCCTATGAATGAGTCATTTCAGTGAATTGTGGCCAGACTATATATCCACATATATAGTATAGTCTGGCTTGCCAGGCTAATAAAGTTGGCCATTTACATGTAAATGCTAAAGTTTTACAGATGCAGTATTTGGTTTTGGGACCCGAATCTATGATAATCATAAAGTGAAATACACTTAAGTGGTTAATACTTATACTTTTTGTACGTAGCTTGATCAGTTGTACTGAACCACTGTCCAGATGTTTGTCCAGGACATCATTTAAAACTTGTTTTGAACTGTGATAGTATGAAAATCCAGGACTAAGTCCAGGAAAAGAATGACTTAAATAAACTAACACCAGATTCATGCATTTAGCTGTTGTAGTCTGTGAACTGCTGCAGAATGATGAAAGCAGAGCCAATATCATGCACTTTCCCACACTTTTGCAGAATTCATGGGGATATGACATCACTGCAATGTGATTGGTTTGTTGGCGGTGTCGGTCCTGAGTCAGCAACGTTGGTGGTCCAGAGCTGAAATCAATATGACGATTACAGACTGTGTGTAAAGAACTTAGATGTTTAAACATCTATTGTGCAAAAAATTTGGGAGTTTGTTAATGCTGGAAACCACTGTTGGATGTTTGTGACCTTTTAAGTCTGCATGAGTAACCATCACACTGCTGGGATCAATACAGCCAAATGTGCTGCAGAGTATTTTGGAAAACTGTTGTCACTCGACACAATCAGAACTGTGACCTGATGCCATGTTACACATAAAGGAAGCTCCATAGAAACTCTTTGTTGGAAAACCACAAAGTGATCTGGTTGTGATCTCATGTCAGACTGACAGAGAGACGGGGGACACATGTCTCTGTGGTCAGATGACTCCATGTTTTAGCCTTCTAGTGGATTATACGCCTGAGGTGAGAAACAAAATCCATGCTGTTAGAGAAAAGGATCAAAAGCAGGGTCTGTGATTGTACGGGGGGCATCAAGTGCCCATGACAAGTGTGTGAAAGTACCAATGATGCAGAAACATATAGTATATTTATATTTTGAAGACTTGTGTTGCAGGCAATTGTATATATTTAGTCAACCCTATATTTTAGGTATTGTTGAGTTTTAGAAAATTAGTTAACTTTTCTCTGAATGGGATTTCTCATTGAAAGGGTTGTTTTATAGTTTAATTAAACCTAATATGATCCAACAGCTTTGAACAAAAGAGACTTGTGAGAAATGTTTGTTAAAACTCTAGTGTTCCTTAAAATAACGCATATGGTCTGCTGTAATCAATTGCAATATTTCAAGTGAGCTGTTCCCACTATGTGTAGTGAGTCACTCTTAGCTAGTACCAGATAACATTTTAGCTCAGTAACTCCAAAACCGAAAGAGGTGCAGCCAATCTTGTTTGCTAAGGATGGCCCACTTGACACCAATAGTTAATCAATCATAGACGTCCATCTGATGATTACTTTTGAGAGTTTCATAAAATCCATCAAGTACTTCATGTTCTGACGTGCTAACAAAGAACTGGGTTGAGCTTAATAACTATTGCCAGACTTTTGAGCACAGACTGAGCAGTGTGTAGTGATTAGAGCAGTGGAGTCCTGGTCCAGGAGGGCCCCTCTCCTGCATGTATTAGTCGTTTTCCTGCTGCTACACACCTGATTTATTGGTAAAATTACGTGTTCAGCATGTCTTCATGTTTTGCATAAGTCTGTTAATTACTCATTGATTTCAATCAGCTGTATTGGAGCAGGGAAACATCTCGAGGACCACTGTTGGTATGTGTTAGGGGTGACTCCTCACTAATGCTGAAGTTTAGTTTAATATCTGTAAACGGACTGAGTTACAACCATTTCTCTGTTTTTCTCATCTGAAAAGATCGACTCCAGGAGTGAATGCATGTCTAAACAGAGCTTTTCATTTAAATCAATGTAGTGGTAATGAGATATTTTGCTAACACTACAGACAAACACAAATACAGGAACAAATAATAACCCCCTGCCTTTTGCCTTTCAGCAGTGGGCGATAATAAAGACCAGGAGCATCAACAACCAAAGACTTATGAAGGCCCTTAAAAACCTGCTGCCAATCAGAGGATGTTATTTCAAAAGTAACTCATAAACATACACAAAGCTGCCTAATAATACAGATGGGTGTCATGGAAGCGCATAATTCTTTACTTGCCCGAGGCCCTTAAATAGTCCGACTGCATGCACAGGTGCCTTTTCACCAAACCGTCTACATTAGTATTGCAGTCTTCACACGTAGCCCTTTTGTTTGCCGAATGCAGACTAAAGTTAATAAAAGCAGACTTACCACAAAGGAGTAGAGCTGTGAGGAGCGAGCCTTGAGTTCTGGTTTGCATTCACCAACACACAGCTGGACTGGACCGGGCCTGCTGTCCGCTGACGCCTCAGCCATCTCACACACAATTCTGGGGGGGGAAAAAAAAACAGAAATTAGTGGATTAAATGGATTTTATGAATAAAATAAAGAAAAAAGTGAACACTTGGTGCTAGAAAATTGAGCACTTGCACTGTTTTTGGTTTGAATATTTAATTATTAACTGTTGGTTGAGATTTAATCAGCCTAGGCTTCCTCCTACTCCTTTTTAAACATGGAAATATGGATGTATAATACAATTATTGAGCTTTCCTACACTCTCAGAAATGAAAGGACATAATTGTACCTTTTTTTTGTCACTGGGGTGGTACCCTCAAAAGTACAATTTTGTACCTTTAACTGGGGGTTATATCCTAAGGGGTACAAATTTGTACCCTTTAGGGTACATAATTGTACTCCTTAGGGTACATATGCGTCCCCTAAGGGGTATAAATTTGTACCCTAAGGTACAGGTTTAACTAGTAAAAGGTACAAACTACAAAGGTAAAAATCTGTTCCCCCAGTAAAGGTTCAAAATGGTACCTTTGTAGTTTGTACCTTTTACTAGTTAAACCTGTACCTTAGGGTACAAATGTGTACCCCTAAATGGTACAAATATGTATCCTAAGGGGAACAAATACAACCCTGCAGTTAAAGGTACAAAATTGTACTTTTGAGGGTACCACGCCAGTGACAAAAAGGTACAATTCTGTCCTTTCATTTCTGAGTGTGTATAGGCATTAATATGAATTTCACACACACACACACACGCACACGCACACGCACACACACACACACACACACACACAACATTATCTATGTATCTATCTATCTATCTATCTATCTATCTATCTATCTATCTATCTATCTATCTATCTATCTATCTATCTATCTATCTATCTATCTATCTATCTATCTATCATCTATCTTTTCTTCTTTTAAAATCAAGAAGTTCATGTTTGCTTAGTTGCAAAAAGTTTTGGAAAAGTAATCAAAACACTTCTCTGCCTGTCATTGATTTATCTTCTCTCTAATTGCAACCTGCTCTTATTGTTTCAGTCGTTTCATTACGGGACACATCCAGACATCGACCAGAACCCCCTTGACGACGCTCTTTAAATGACACCAACACACCTCCCTCTCCCGGCACTCAGACCCACCACCAGTCAGCCCCCCGACAGTGCCGCCGCTATGCTCGAGGGCCAAGTCCAATGTAAATCAGACACTACGATCAATACTCTTCTATCACACCGTGTGATCAGGTGACACCCGGCACAGCAGGTGAGCAGATCAAATGACATAATACAGTCAGGATGTCTATTGATCGCTGGTGCCAGGCAGTAATAAAGTACTAGAAGCAATCACAGGCTGGAAAAATGAGGCAGAATGTGTGGTGTGGCAGATGGAGAGACCAGGTAGGAGTGGGGCTGATGGAGCACAGCAGACGTATTGTTTCTTCACCGCCGATTATCTGAATTACGACAAATGATGGCGTAGGGGGAACAAGGTGGCAGAAAGTGGCTAAAGGAGGATTTCTCCCACATATTCACTCACTTTCACACCGGAATCCCTTTTCTACTGGCCTTTTGTTGAGCTGCAGATTTATGAAAATGTTTTGCTTTTTAAAACAGAACACACACACTATTGGATTTCTCCCAGACATCTCTGTTAAAAAAAAGGTTACTTTAGAGGGAATTCTCACTAATGAGGACTCCATTTGGCTACTACAAAACACGTGACAGAGGCATATTCTAGAAAAAAAACACTGCTGGAAAAACAGAAGCTGAGACGTTTTCTTCAAAGCGAGGGTTGCTTTCACACACTCCTCTGAAGCAGGAACATGAAAGAAGCATTAATATGGATGTCGTTTTTTATTTTTTTACTTTTTTGTCCACTCCATCATTGGGAGCCTGGTGACTGAAAGAAGACTGGAAACAAACACAAACAGTCAGAGAGCGACATGAATCTAATGAATGCACCCCAAAGGAGGTCCAGCTCAGAACATCATCAAACTCCTTCAAACTTAAAGAAATCATAGGTTTTTTATTTTTCTATATTCCATATACTGTAAATGAATTTCCAGGCTTGTCCCCGTTTAGATATAAGTGCTGTCAGATCACTGTGCTGCTGACAAATTGTCCCCCCAAGCCAAGTGACACATTGTGAATTTTAATCACAACTGGTCAGTGCAGAGCCGGCGACACCATTACATGTTATGAACTCTTACATCTTTATTACTTTACCACAAAAACACTCTCATATGCGTACACTGAGATAAGCAATAGGTTAGCTGGTGTTGTCAAATGAAGTGTGTGTGTGTGAGAGCGATATTTGCATTGTTCCTATTTTTAGTCCCATCCCACTGGAAGTATGAGCTTTGGTGCAGTGGTTAGCTGTTCTCATTCTGAGGGCTGAAGTAGGCCAAGCACAGAATTAGGGTTAAAGGCTCCTCTGAGAGGCGTGACTGTGATAGCCGTGCGTGTGTGTGTGTGTGTGTGTGTGTGTGTGTGTGTGCATGTGATCATGCAGTTTGTGTGTTATTGCTGTCTCACAGCAGAACATTATTGACAATACTTAATAAGTGCCTGGGAATGATGTCATAACTGACCACTGAAGTGAAGCAGGAGAGTTTTACACTAAATAAAATCATATCTGAGCGTTTATTGGTGAAAGCCACTTGAATGCATCTTCCATCACCTTTAGTGTGGACTGAAATGAAGCCTGAAAAATATAGTTGTATATAAAAACATATAGTTGTAAAATAGGAAGCTAAACACTGGTGTGTGGAGGGTTAATTTTGGTGTTGTTTTGAGTTACCGTGGTGATGCAATTTGTCCAAACCAACACCTCAAAACTCTTCTAAATGTATAGAGACTTGCAAAACATTGCGCTTTTTGAAAGCTAACTACTTCAACATGCTTTTAGCTAAAAACACCATTAATGTACTGTAGAGGTCAAAGGGCATCGGGCATTAACCAACTGATTCAGTTGTTTTATATCTTTTGCCATTTTGTTAAAATCACAGTTTAGGTTTTACACATTTTTTTGTGTGTGCAAAATTCTGACTTTATAATGGATTTCAATAGGACAGAATGTCCATTTCATAAAAGTGAGGGTCACATGACTCAGTGTGGAGCTGTGGGACATCCATAGAACCAAACACATTCTTTCTATTCTGTAGGTTTTTACAAAGCGTACAAATCATACATCAAAACATCTGCATTCTTGTCTCCTGGCTGTCAAAATGTTTCTCACTGCTGTCAGACTCTTGGTGTTCTCTCAAATCCCTCAGAGAACGAGTGAACACATGAGCTCCATTAGACTTTCATAAATACTGAACTCTATATTCAAAATAGAAACCAGAATCACACACGAGTTAAGAATTGTTGCTATACATGTTATAGTTTTTGCATGACTGTTTGTTTGAGGTTAACTTTTCAGTCTGTTTTCTGTCTGCCTGTCATAAAACTGCAGCTATGTACCACCCCTACCCTCCAAAACGTGATCAAATCGAGCTCTATGATTGGCTAAGGCTGCATCAAGCCACTTCTGTGATTCTTAAACATTCCTTGTCAATCTGCATTTGGCTGAAGTAAAACCAACTCTGATATTTATCAAGCTCAAGTTGCAATTCTTCTATATTTCTTCCACTAAAGGGATATTTTGTACCGCTAAATACTTCCTGACAGTGCATGACCTACCCCACAGTCTAAACAACGGTGTTGGATCTCATGAGCAAAGTGTCAGGCATCATCAAGATTTTTTCTGGAGATTTTCTTACTACCCAACACTATTCCCTCCACAGTAGTATTTTGTGTTTTCCGCATAGCATCTTTAAAACATTACAACAAATCTCAGCAGCCAAAGGCAGTTATACTTATTCCTAATCTAAACACGCTAATATATATCAAGAGCATATTGAAGAAGTGTGTGCACAGCTTCTTGCTTCCCTTGTGAGGCAAGCATCACCTGAGGACATTAAACATCCATGAGGCTCTGGCTCTCTAAGTCAACACACATCTGCAGCACCTAGCCAAGAGGGAGCCAGGCGAGTTGTGAAGCGCGGGCCATGTTTCATTAGTTCAGGGTGAATGGGACAGGATTTAACGTGATGTACGCTCAGCATGAGACAATTAGGGAGGCAAACACAAGTAAACACACACAGCTGTTGTGGGATTGTTGCTGACTAGATTAGCAACACTGAGACAAAACGAGCTAGCGTGCTGCAGGGGAAGAGCGGCAAACTCTGGACCAGACGGTTCTGGACCTGCTCCAGCCTTCATTAAAGCAAAGACGGTTTGGGAAAGCAGCTTTCAGTCTCAACACACACAAACATTCAATAGGGATTGCTAGATGTTTTAGCCAATATATCATTTATAAACCAGCAAGCTAGAAGCTTTGTATGAATGATTTTAATGTGTAACTTCTGTGTTATGAAACCCTGAAATATTTAGTGGGGGATTTAAAAAAGCACAGCAGGAGAGTGTTTGAAAAACAAAGTAACTCAGATGGTGAATTTGTTTTTGTGTGATGCTTTAGAAATTTAAAATTCATCTGAGGAGGAGAGCTCATGCTAAATTCTAAAGTTTCCCGACACTGACTGGAGTTTTGTCTCCGTTAGATGATTTGATTTGGTGAGAACATTGTTCTGATACTTTTCCCACACTCCCCTGCAGTATTCCCCCACATGTTGTGCATTTACTTGCGGTGGTGGTGGTTAGTATTGTTTCATTGTTTATTTTAATATTCAACAATTTTTGAGGCTTTTCCGTCAGAACGACTGAAAAAAAATGTGTTGTTTACAAACTGGGACACCAGGCTGTTTAAAGGGTCCCAGATGCTCACAGCTAACTTTAATAAAAAGATTTTTTTTTAAAAAGACACTCCTAACAAAATGTTTTGATAGAATATGTTTAGCTTTTTGTTTAATCAATGAGACAGAGAAATGGTTTGAAAACCACATCCTGTTTGAGGTCCTTACTGTTCGGCGATGATGTAGCCGTCCTCTACGGGGGTACATCTCACACCCGCCACCTCCACATTATCCACCATGTCTGAGAAAGCCAGGCCCAGGTTCGTCCCGTAGATGGTCACCCGGGTGCCTCCCTCTGGGGGTCCAGCCACTGGGGTCACCTAGAAGGTTTAAACAAACAATGTTAAGGATTTATGCATTTTTTTAAACAATGCATCTGGATTGTGATATACTGTAAGTGTAGATTTGTCTAAAGGCTGAACATATTTTTTAAGATATTTTAATACATTAACTCCTCTGGATGAGAACGTAGAACCACTAAAATAAATCCAGCCTTCTGTCAATCTGCTTTTTCATTACGGGTCATCGAGGACTAGAACCCACATCCTGATAGAATCAGGACATGTGAAGCTTTTCAGACATTTTCACCATAATCTGGTCACCTGGGAAAGCTATTGGCTGACTTTATTTATTTATTTTTATTGTATTTTTATAATTCACTTAAAATTCAACCATTCAGAATTCAAATCACATCTGTTCTTAGGTGTAAAAGCTAAATGTGGCCATTAGTAAGTAAGTAAGTAAAGTTTATTTATATAGCGCCTTTCACAGATATACATTACAAAGCGCTTTACAATATAAACAAAAAAAAACAAAACAGAGAAAACATTGAAAATAAAAAACAAAACAGAGATTTGGGGGTACCAGATACAATATTTGGGCAAGATTTGGGGTACCATCAGGGGATCTACATTGTAAATTATGAGATATAGTGGGACATTGGCTTGTTTAAGGAGCTAAAATCTTGGGCAGAAATATTGGGGCAACTTCAATACAATATTTGGGCCAAAAATAAAGATGGGAGCCAGATACAATATTTGGGCAAGATTTGGGGTACCATCAGGGGACCTACATTGTAAATTATGAGTTAAAGTGGGACATTTACTTGGGATTGGGCAAAGAGAAATATTGGGGCAAACTTCAAGATGTGGGGTACCATCAGGGGATCTACATTGTAAATGATGAGATAAAGTGGGACATTGGCTTGTGTAAGGAACTAAAGTCTTGGGCAGAAATATTGGGGCAAACTTCAATACAATATTTGGGCAAAAAAATAAAGATGGGAGCAGAAGAAAATGTAAACAAAATGGAGGGAGGGAGTAGCATTTTACACACAGTCACAACAACCGAAAAACACATCA
>SSNR01000289.1:466662-477479 GCA_006937965.1 Callopanchax toddi
CTTCATTCACTCTGTTGAGTAGGAGAATGTTTTCAGGGTCACCAGATAAGATAACAGAATGTGTTTGGAGCAGGCAGTCCTGTTTGTTACAGCCGCCTTAAATGTCTGTTTCACTGGCTTCATCCCGTCCAAATTCAACATCCTGGCCAGTCCCATCTGATCCGTGTAGTTCGACACATCGATCGTAATTCACTCCGCGCCAGAGTTCGTTCGCAGTCAGTCCTACGAGACAACTCAGTCCTCGCGAGTGTTTCAGTGTTCAAAGCACGCATCAGCCCCCTTTGAAGCACAGGAATCCTGTCAATTGCACCTGTTAGCTCCGTTGTTTTTCGATAAATCAGGTCCATGCAGATTCCAATGAGCGTGCACCTGATCATCATTAATCCAAAATTGTAGACCTCCAGAGACAGACTTGCAGGACCCGCAATCTGATCCATTACGAACCCCACAGCTCTCGTCTCAGTCAGCCGCGGAGTCCCCTCCTCCGTTTTGAGAGTGTAAAAAATTTTATCCATTTTGTTGGGAAGCCAGCAAACAAAAGCCATATCAAGAAAAATAAAAATATTTAACCAGAAGGAATGAGGAAAATGCTCAGAAGACAAAAACAGCTGCAGGAGGAACACACAAGGGAGAGAAGGAACAGTGCGACCGCTCTCAACAGAAGCCGGAAGAAGATTAGGAAGTGTGATTCTATGTAAAAGTTAAAACTTATTGCAATTTTATATAGATCATGCCAGAGCAGCTTCTGTTTGGAGAAATTGAGTTTAAGTTCAACAACATAATTTAATAGCCAGTCAGGAAGCATTAGAAGAAGACATTTATTTAGCTTGTGGCCTGAATAGACCCCTAACCAAAGTGATCAGCCGATGCATAAAAACAGCTCCAGTCTCCTACAGTTCACAGTGATTAATGTGAATACTAATAAAAAACATCTTGATTCTGTTCTCAGTTTAACAATACACAACACTGTTGGCAGAAATATTAAGAAGTGTTATTTTTTTGCTACTTCTGTAAATAGCATTGAATGCAAAATGGCCTTCTGCACTGCATTTGCTATTCAGGAAGCTATAATGGGTAAGATTGTAAGATTTTTATTCCAATCTACCACATAGACCAAATTTGACCAATGACTAAGACTCATACAAACATGGTTTGTCTTTTGAGACTAATGAAATAATATGTTAGTCACATACACAATCAGACATAAACCAACAGTTCTGAGCCTCCTTATTTGTTGTGGTTCCTACACAGAGACTAAAGACAGCAGATAATCAGATAAAAAGGACTTCATGTTGAAATAAGAGGATTCAAACTTAGCTGGATAACTGTGTGATCAGCATCTACTGCTGCTGCCATAAAAGGTACATCTAACAAGGGGCGATATTAATGCTTAGTGCAGACCACCACCCTATAAACTGCAATAAGGCTGCCCAGCATGACCTTGGCACAGTGTGGCATAGTGCCTTCTGTGCTGCAGAGCCCTCATCGAGGCTCAGACCTGGACACCTTCCAGGACTTTAAACAAAGAGTGTAGAAGTTGACAAGAGTCAGGAGAAAGGGAGGGAGAGAAAGGGAGAGGAGAGAGGGAGAGAAAAGAAAGTCCAAGAGAGAAGACACTTGTTTGGTGGATAGGGAAGGAGACAAAAATAGGAAAAAGCTGAGAGTAAAAAAAGAGAAGGTCAGTAGGGAGGGGATGACTGTCACTTTGCTGTGTGTAGCTGATAGTGCTATGTAAACAATCAATATGCTATTACTGGCCATGCAAGCGAAGGAAAAAGCCAACAGACAGTTGTAGTTGCTCAGTGAGCAGCAAAGCCCCACGTAATGGGAACCCTTTAAGAGATGCCGTGCACCCTCCCATTCCTTCCCCCCCGACACTCACAGGGGCATTGTGGCTTCCCTGTGGGATGCCGGCATTGTAATCTAGATTCAGTGGACATTAATTGCTCTGGATGTAAAGTAAGTGTGTCACTGCACCGCCTGAGGGGTCTGAATACATGAATCTTTTAGCACTGCTTGAGCATGCAGGGTATAGAAAGGGTGGGGGGAACATAGTGGCTAAATATATCTATGTCATCTATTCGAGTAGACTTAGAGATGGTTACGTAAGCAACGCGACGCCCTGAGAGAGAACAGGGGAGAGAAAGAGGGAGAGGAAAGCTACCAGGGACCTAATGGAAAGGGAGCAGAGACAAGGGAAGAGAAAATGGAATGAGCAGCAAAGGGGAAGTCCCGCTCTATTTGGTCCCCTAAGCAAAGACGGCTGACAGGTGAGGCCAGCATGGTGACAGGACAGCAGCAGTGCCGTGCTGCAGATGGACATGCTAAAAGCTTAGGAGACCTCCTCTTTCTACCCTTGAGGCTGACACAGAGCCCTTCCCATGGTGGAAAAAGCACAGGAAGACAGTCTAATCCATGCATGAAACCCATTTGACTGAGCTCCCTACTGGCAGACAGAGCCTTGATTCATCAGGATCACAGAAAAATCAACCACTTCAAAGGCACATGCCACCAATGTCTCCAGGCTGAGAGACATGAGCAGAGGGCTGCTCTTTGTCTCAGAATTTCTTTATATACACAAAGGGGCTAAATCTATAATGGATCCTTTCTATACATGAGACTGTGGTTTGATCGTCTATGAACCTGATTCTCATGGCCTTTACACACCAGAGGGAACTCATATTCTGTAGATAATCTACATCATCCCCTTATTTGCATCTTCTGCCTTTTATCATCTTATGTACCTCCAGTTGGGTGACACGTCTTTAGGAAGCAGCTTGCTTGTTCATTTCAGCATATAGACCGTGCAGAGGGAAGAGGAAGCTTGATTGGACATGCATGTGCACCCTGCTGCCCTTATTCCCCCTGTTCCTACCCAGTGCTCCCGTTCCTTGCTCCCTGTGTAATCCTTTTACCAGCAGTGCTGCCGCCTGCGTGCCATTGTCACACTGTCAATAGAGGGTAATTCCCAGCAAACAACCAGTCAGCTTGAACGCTGCTCTCCCACTCCCAGCACTTTCTCTGGCTATAATCCATTTCTTTTCAGCTCAGGGGATCAGATTATTGGCCTTTTTATTTCCTTAGACATTCCATAGTATTTGACTAAAAACATAATAGAGAAAGACTTGAGGAAGTTGGTCTAAATTGAAAAGGACTTTCTGATCAACAAGAATAGGACTTCCTAAAAAAAGGAAGAAAGGCTGCCTTTTGGGAAGATGCAACTGCCAACTGGAAACAGAAGGAAATGGCCGTCCAACGAGAACAGCCCGGGGTTGTCCGTCAGTGTGGTCTTGACATATTCAGCTGAAGTAATTGTGGGGAAGGATGTGCTGATGCAGCCATGGCTAAACTCAATATATATAGCAGAGAGTAATACACCAACCCAGCTGCCTTCAGGCTATGCTGGGCTGGCATGTCATTGAAACTACAAGCGAGTCCAATCCAATTCTCCAAGACAATTCAGCAATAATATTTAACCATCACATCTATCATTAAAAATACAGAATATCAGCATTTCCTTCCATTTTTTTTACCACAAACCGTCATCCCTCACAGCTCTGGAGAGCTTCTCCCACACTGCCCAGCCAGCACCACTGTATCTGTAGCCTTTGAAATGAAATAAACTTTGACAGAATTTAGAAGCTTCCAGCTAATCTCACTGTCTCTGGACTGTGCTTGGACTAATTTGAGCATGTCACATTTAATTGTAAGCGGCATTTAATGGGCTTGATAAAACACCACCGGTCACTTGTTCCTGAACAAACTACATCCTAAATTCTTTATTGGGTCTTAAATGTCTTGTTGTGAGCTGAGAGATATGGGTTGGAATGAGAGAGGGCTTTTAGTGAGTGAGGGAAGAAAACAGGAGGAAAAAGCTGGTGCGATAAGGGGAGTATATGCTGTATGTCTCTGCAGATGATGAGTGCACTGAAGGTGAGCACACTTACAGTGCAACAGCCCTCTAAGAGTAACAGCACTGATTGGTCTAAAGCAGAGGTCGCTAACAGACGGGCCGCGGTGCCAATCCGGACACAGAGCCGGTTCTGTCCAGACCGTGCAGCAAATCCAGGTCCCAGTCCTTGTAGCATGGGGAGGGGGCGTGTCTGGGAATACGCTACCTAGTGGCTGCCATGGCTCACCCCCTCCCCTCTCAATGATCTGAGTGGCTCATTCTGATCTGCACTTCCTATTGGGGCACACACTCATATGGTGCTCACACATGCTCACAGCGCCTCCGTCGTTAAGGTAAAATCTGTTAGCTTCACTGTTAATGCTTTCTGAATAAGAATTCCCGTTAGCAGAGGATTATTATACTCACATTCCTGCATTTAGCATGTTTTGAAATCACTGGTCACATAATGCTGCTTCAAAGTTTGAACTGAATTCATACACACTGTTTGAAATACTATTTATAAACATCGTCAACTCTTAATATTACCAGCTGGCGTTTATGGATCCAGGACACATAACCTAACCCTAGTCCTGTTTGCAATTGCTTTTAACAAATCAACAAAGAGCATTCATAAGAAATGGGGACTAAAAACTCTTGACTGGGTCACTCCCTGTTTCAAGACATCTTGGAAACTCTTGTGAATGCAGTTTCTCGTCCCAGCCCAGTGAGAAACTGACTTAAGGGTTGTAGTTTGATTCTGACAGGCTCATTATCTCTGTTATGTGTAAAAACACCAACGATAAGCTTGCATACACATGCATGTGGGAGGGAGGGAGGAATTTGACACTTACTTCCCCCTTTCCTAAGGCTAGAGACCAGTGTTTTTATTCCCTGTCACTGAGAGGCAGGGGAGCCCCATCACTTTACAGTAAACTCATACAGAAGCCACGGCCAAAGCCTATTGAAGAGACGCCTTTCATATGCCCATCCAACTCCCAGCTTCATTTGATGTTGTTCCCTCTGCTGTTAGCAGGGGCTTACATCTCTTCAATATTAATGGGCCATGGTGGGAGGCACCGTGGCACTTAATAGAAACATTAATTATTCAAAAGGCCTATCTTGTGGTAGGCACATCTACTAATGTGCTAGTATGTATACAAATCAGCTCATGATGAGGGCTTTGGTGCATACAATCAAAACTAAATTTATTAATAAATTCAGCCTGCCACGGGGGACGTCTGCTCCTTAAAGAAACTGTAATCAATGAAAGACAAGGGGGGTAAGGTGGAGTCGACTTCACAGCCAGCAGAGAGCTGAACATGGGTGTGTCTTTATTTGTGGTGCATGCTCATGCAGAGTTGGTTTGCACCCTACAGCTACAAACATATCAGACTTCAAATCGCTCAAAGCAGATCTTTTTACACTTTCATGGCTGCAAACACTCACATTCTTTATACTCATCCTCTGAACCTAAGGAAAGACTGACACTGCAATTCTGACTCACGTGTTTGTTTCAGGCACACTCTCTAAATCACTTTATATCAATTTTGCCACAACAGCTTTAAAAATTAATGCTTTTTTTTAGATACCCCAAGGTGACATTTTACTATCTCTGTAGAAAAAAAGTTATCTCTCATTAAACTGTTTGACGCCGACATGTTTGGCTCATAACACACATTTTTGTGTAAATAGGATGAAATGTCCTTTTTCTCCTGATGAATCATTGGTTTCTGCATCACTGCTGACCACAAGTGAGCTGAGGATTGTAAACTATTGTTAAAAGGATAAACCTGATGCCGTCTGTAAATATCTGGAATACGTTCACAGTAAAAGGTTCATTGGAAACATCCTAAGCTGATGTCCTATCAGCGAGACTGGAATTACAATCAATAGCTCACCAGACCAAAAAATGATGCATGCATGTAGAACTTCAAGGGATTTGTTTCCTGCCATTTCAATATGTTTCTGTGTAAAAGCTCAACATTTCTAATTCATTGCAGACAGTTTTCTGAATGAAAAGTTGTTTATCATGAAAAGAATGCTAATCATGATTCTTTTGGTCAATAGTGAAATGACAGCTATCTAACAGTTACTGACTGAGTTAAAAAACAAAATCACATTTTAAGGAGGCTGAAGAGTCATTTTGTTAAGTGGTGATTAAAATCATAATATAAATTATACAATTAAAATAACTTCATAATTACCGTATGTATATACGGTAATTATAAATAATTATAAGCCTGGATGTTCAAACAGGAAGTAAGTGTGATAAAATGTGTTTTTGTCAGAAGCATCCATGCTGGAAAACAGAACCGTATGAAAAAATATGGTTGGACGCTATGCCACAATGTCTAGAGAGTCAACACTGAAAATAATGGATTTTGATGCACATTTTATGTGTCTTGCTTAAAATCTGCCATCTTTTATTATTCAGATGGAATTCCACGGTTATTTACAAGCATAAATATCAGAAGGAGCAGCAAAGTGTGGAATTTCTGGTGCATCAAGAGGTCAAGTCAGCCAGAAATGTGAAGATTTGACAGGAATACACTTTGTCTGAGCCCAGACTGGCTGTTGGTTCATCAGTTTAATCTAATATAAACTATTTCACCAAACATATGCCATTCAGTAGGTAAGTTCTGAGTAAATATGTAATTATTTTACACAGATGCACACTTCCAAATGGTTAAACCATGTCTTTAATATTTAAATGTGCTTCACTATTTGGGAAATCCAACAGATTCCTTTCTTCATCTAAATGAAGTGTTAAAGTTCAAGTTTCTTGTTCTATCAGAAATCCTCACAGACTGGCTGATGGGTTACAGCTGGTGCTACATTTGAAATGGACCAATGGAGCTTTTAGAGCAAAGTGGGTGTTTTTGTATCTGTGCCACAAATTGACAAACTGATAACCCTAACCCACCTTGTTCAGTCAGATACTGATAGAGTCACATAGATGAGAGAAATTGTGCAGAAAACAGGACAGAGAGAGGAAAAAAAACAAAACTTCTAGAACGTGTCTCATCATCTTGTTTAATCTGAGCATAGTATAACAAATCATTTCACTGGTATCAACCTCAGATTTTATTTGGCTAGACTGAGTGAAAGGAATGAGAAGCTAAATGAATCAGTGTGGCTGCAGAGAGGTCTGGTGGGTTAACCACAAAGCACTGGTGTGTTACCAAGCCTAATTAAATACGGTGTCCCTACTGGCCCAATTCCTCAGTGATGGCAAGCACATCCAGACGGATGAGAGCGTGGCTTCAGTAAGCAAAGGCCCGATTATGAAAAACAGTTAGGCACTTCCAGGTCATGATCTAGATGTTATTTAGGTCCACATTATCTGTCTACTGGGTAGGACAGTGGACAGATGAGACAACCTGAAAACAAAATAAAAAGGATTATCAAATAATTATCGAGATTAAAACTTTTATGGGATGAGAGACTTTGGTCCTATCTCTAACTTTAATCTAATCTTATGATAGTTTGTTGCTTTTAATTTACTGCTGTTGAAGTAACTTTCTAAGTTCTGACATAACCTTGTGAAAAGACAGAAAACATTAAATTCTATGAGCAGGCATCTGTGCAGACTGTGCAAAGAGAAGGCAGATGTCAAAATGACAGCCCTTTAAAGCTGCAAATCCTCTGCTTTGTGTGTGTATGTGTGTGTGTGTGTGTGTGTGTGTGTGTGTGTGTGTGTGCACAAATCTTGAAGGTGAAGTCAACCGAAAGCACGACTCAGCCACAAAAAAAAAGACAATTATATGCACATTTCTCTTACAATTAGGTAAACCAGACAAGAGAGACAGCAAACATTTAAAGAACTTGCAGGAGAAGGTACGGCGAGCACCTCAGGGAGCCTAGTGAAGCTTATTCTAATTCTTAAAGGGTCCAGACAAAACACGGGAAGAATAAAATAGCTTCTCCTGCAGAGTGTCTCAGAATGTAAATCAGACATTTTAGAGGTCAATAGTCCTACGTGTCTCTCCAGAATTATGAGCTGCTGTTAGGAGTTCAACTTCTGTTCGGTTTAAGGTGCCAGAATAAAATGTTTCATGCACTTTGATGGTCGTGATGTGCTTTAGAGAATACAAAGTAGATCTTAAAATCACAATATCCCAAGCTGCTAAAGCTCTAGTACGTCATGTCCAGGAGAATTAGCTTACAGCCTCATGATCTTCAAAAAAAATAAAATCTGAGCTAGGACAAAAGTAGTAGCTGATTATCACATCCTGACTGGACCTGGATCTGTGTGGGCAGGTGGGAACTGATTATGAGGACAGACCTCAGTGATGCGTGGGTTGGTGCACTTCACGTTCTTGGTGGACAGGTTCAGCCAGCGAGTGGTGTACGGGTTGATGAGAGGGCAGTGGTGCCTCAGCGTACACCTTCCCTCTCCGCTGCACCAGCCACACTGGAACTTCCTGTCTGCCTTCAGACACATGCCACAGCTGTCCCGCTGGGCTGCACACTTGTACAGGTGCACTGTGGGATAAAAGCAGCAGCACGGTGAACACACAGCAAATGAGCAGCTTTTTCACAAGGTTTTTTAGACCGCGTGTCTGCTGCTAGTGGCGTATTACTGTCTTTAATGAAAGATATTCATTCCAAACAGCGCATTATCTTGAGCTCTGTTTAGAAAAGATAAAATACTCTAACACAAAGGGAGAGCTCCCCCAAAAAATGTTTGAGAAAGCTGTCCGTCCTCATCCTGTTTGTTAGCAAACGTGTTTTGTTCTTACCTTGTATATTCTCTGGGTTATCAATAATAAAGTTGCCGTTCCACACCACTGAGAAGTCCACAGGCAGCTCACTGATCCTCATTCCCTCATAGAGATACTGAAGGCCAAGAGCAGCGAGGCAGAGAGAAAAGGATGTGGGGATTGAGGTGGAAAAGAGACAAAACAAGGAGGAAGATTTCAGTGGAAGGTTTGAGGAATTGATTCCCCGGGGGTCCTTGTACAGTAGCTACAGCAACATGTCCCTCCTATGTTACAATAAACTTTCATCATCTTAATATCTGAGCTGACCCTGTGAAAAACCACAAGAAACAGGAGGTTCCCTTTTGGTGGTTAGAGAAGAGATCTGTTACTATGTCTCTAATTCCTGCTTGGCTTTCATTTATTCAGTGTGTGTGTTTGTAGCTTGTCTGGGAATACACTGCAGAAGATAGTGTGTGCTTGACTAGAGCGCAGAGTCCTGTGGCTTTAGTCTGCAGTGTAATTATCTAGAATGCATCTACTGCACATTCACTGACTAAATGATGAGTTCACACACACACAAACCATCACACACACACACACACACACACACACACACACACACACACACACACACACACACACACACACACACACACACACACACACACACACACACACACACACACACACACACACACACACACACACACACAGAGTATAAAAACATTATGAGTCTACTCTAGTTCTGTCAACATTATAGTGAAGATGGTACCAGGGTCTGAAAGCAGAAAAAAACATGTTCACTTAAACGCATCATAAACTATATACGGTCAGCGATTTTGGTTTAACTTTGTTGTTTTTGTAGTTTTGTAGAGGGAGGTGTAGTTTTCCTCTGCTAAGAATTGACACAATACAGCACAATGTAACATCATACAACATAAACCGTTTTATTACTGAAAATATAATCAGTATTTTATAGATTGACTAAAATATCTATTAAAAGAAGTAAAAAGAACCAAACACAGGTATAAAGACTCCAGAGTGAAGTCTCATAAATGTTAGAGCTGACTGCAAAATTAGCAACGTGATCAATGAATTGATGTGTGGTCTGTGTACAATGAGCATAGAAACAAATACACACATTCCCAACACCGAATCAAACACTTAGCTTAGCCAATTACACTCAGTTTGGCTGCGCCTGAGTAACCGTTACCCAAACTCACCGAGCTGTTCTGGCACTGGACGCTGGAGCTGTTGAAGCGGAGGGCAGTGACTCGATGGCTGACCCCCTGAATGTGAAGGACACATTCATAACCTCTCTGGCCAGACTGTGGCTGTGGCAGGTTCTTGGCCTTCAGAGTTATTGGCTTCACCTCCCCTGCTGGGATCAGGATCTCCTCTGAGGGCACCAGCTGGGGACAGTCCTGGAGGGCAGCAAGAACAGGACGGAGACAGCAAATGTCAACAAAACAGAACAATAAAAATGCTTTTTGATGTAAAAAATGAAGCACCACATCACTATGTAAAAGACATTATGAAAACAAATAAATGAGACGTACAATAAGTGCAGCTTAAGTAAAATCTGACTCATTTTCAGTTTGAATTAACAACGCTACAATCAAACAGATTCACACCCAGAGACACAGGAAACGAACACAGACTCAGGCGTGTTTCAAGTTGCTTGGAACTCACATGATTGACGTGGTCGGAGTAATCTTGTGACATTGTTAAGACTTGCTAAGCTCAATAACTGCAGGGATAATAGACTGTTAATTGCTGCTGCAAAGAACAAGAGGCTCGAATGAGGAGCGGCATTTCAAAAATAGAAGAGCTTCGACGGCTGTCTTTCTGAAGACATGCCCCGAGGCTGACAAAGAGCTGCAACATGGAGCAAGAAGCAAGCAGAAGGAAACAGAGAGAGTGTTTGTGTGCGTGAGGGAGGCAGACAGACGAAAACAGAGGTTCTCATTTATTGTGAGAGTGTGTGTTTCACCAACCTCAGAGGTGTTGACTCGTCCCTCCTGGAAGGAACAGCTGGAGGGGTCATGGGTGCACAAGTTGCGGTATTTGCACCAGTGACAGCGGAAGGCACTATTCACACATGACAGACACCTGCAGAAATTAAAAAACACACAAACACACACAATGGGTGAGCGGTCAAGGAGGAGCAGTGGCTTTGCCAAAGTAGTGGTGGTGGTGCTCGGGGGGAGGGGGGGGGGGGG
>SSNR01000289.1:477489-510754 GCA_006937965.1 Callopanchax toddi
GGGGGGGGGGGGGGGGGGGGGGGGGGGGGGGGGGGGGACAAAGGAAATGAGATCAGAGCCAAAGTGGGCCCCTGCTGTTGTTTCGCCCTTGTGCCTGCTGGCACAGAACCCGATAGCTGCTGGTCCTTCTTCTCTCTGCATATATTTTCTGCTCCCATACATTAATTATGCACATCATGTGTGAAAAGCGGACTCAATATGAGCTGCAGAACCACAATCAAAGAGAGGAAAAGAGACAGAGTGACAGAAGTTAGAATAATGAGGACAAATAAAACAGTGGCACAGCTTGATCCTGTTATTGCCATTAGCCCAACATTGTTGGAGTGGTGCTGAAATTGCCAGATGTTAAAGCATATGCATGTTGACATGTCAGCTTATTTGTATGCACAAGATGTACGTCTGGATTCGACTTGTACAAGAAAAGGACAAAGCCATGTTTGGGACATTTGCTAATGTTTAATTACAAATACCAGAGTATAAATACTCCATGGCTTATCCTACATTCATGTACTTCAAATATAAAAAGTACTAATTCAATGTAGGAGATGCTGCTATGCTGAATGAAAACAAAAGTTTCATGAAGTGACTCTAGTTAATGAAAAGTTAATAGATGTTGAACAACAGTCACTAGTGCTGCATAAGGAGAGAGAACAGTGTGACCTCTGGCAAAGCTTTAAAAATAAGTGCAGGCTGGTTACTGTGTTAGAATCATGAACACAACCACAGTCTTTAACATCTGAGTTCCACAGGGACCTAAAAGTCTGACGTATAAACACATAGAAGTGAACCAATCACAAGTTCAAACAGTGCAAAGGTAAAACTTTGGTAAACTGTGTGCTAAAGGACTGGAACGACTGGGTCACAAGAGGCTTTCTGTTTCTAACAGTCATTGGATAAGAGATGAGGTACGCCCTGGACAGGTGTCTGTCCATCACAGGGACACATTGAGTCCCTCACCTTTTAGAGTGACCAATTCACTCAACATGTTTGTTTCTGGTGTGCAGTACAAAACCAGAATACCCTGACAAATCCCACACCTGAACTGGGGTAAACATGTCAACTCCACACAGAAAGGACCCAGCCGGGTGTTGAACATGTTACCTGGTTGCAGCAGTGAGCTGCTCCCATGCAGCTCCTAACTGGAACCACTAGAGACGATTTGTGAGATGTTGACAGGTTGTTGTGTTTACAGGTTCAGAGCCAAATGTGGTCAATAGCAAATTAGTAGGAATTACACTGTTGTTTTATGCTTGGTTGGCCTGTGGTATTGTCAGCTGGGTGCACACCAGAGGATACTACACTCACTGATTCAAAGTGCACAGAGTGAGTTCCTTTCCCACATTTTTACTGCAGCTAGTAAAAAAACCCACACTGACGGATGCTAGCAGTGTAATGGTACTCATAAGGTTCACAGCTTCAGTACAACAGGAAATATAAACATGTAAAAAATGCTGCTCATTTTCAAACTCTTATGGCATCTATAACATGTAGCCCTTTATAGGGCAAGTGACCATAACTGATCTCTTGCTTTAAATTTAGATTTGCAGCCTGAAAAGTAAAATAAATGAAAAATACAAAACCAACACAAACTTAAAAACTAAAAGTACAAATGTTTAAAACAGTGAATAACCAAGAAAAAATTTAAAAGACTAATAAAAAGAAAAGAAAAAGAAAAAATAAGTAAAAAGTTTAAAAGTGGTTGAAGCTTTACATTTCAGAGTATTTCAGTGGTTCTAACCCTAGGGACCCGGCACTGGGACATCAGCATTTCCGGGTCACCAAATCTCTCCAAAAACATGTTAAACATTTACTAATATATGCATACTGCATATCCACATAACGGGAAGAGGCTTCTCTGTATGATAATAACAATGTTTTCTTCCTCAGCAAGACCCAATTCAAACACTAAGCAACTAAATGAAAACGTAAAAAGACGCTAAATTCACTTACTGAGAAAAACACAGAGTAGCGCCTGGATTTGTATCCACTAATACCTCTCTAAATCCTCTATGCTTCACTTTATTTGCTTGAAATTTGGTTCAGCAAAGGGTCAGATTGTGTTCTTTGGATTGCTAGATGTTTTGGATTTCAACTACATACTTTCAAAGGAATATTAGCATTTACAGTGTGATTTTTTTTAAAGCTGAATTTTATTTATTTATTTGCTGTGTGCCAAATTGATTTACTTTCACCCAGAAACATAAGTGTTGGTTTTAAGACCTTTGGACTATTTTCTATAGTACTATTTTACTGTGGTACCAAAACAATTCAAATAAACCTTATAGTTCTTGAGATATACTCAATTCAATTTGGGCATGTCATTTTCGAGCAGATCTCCATAATCTGGCCTAGGGTTCAACAGGATTAGCTGTGTATATTAGTCACCAGAGGGTGTTTTAAAGTAGAGCTGCACTAATTCTTATTTTGCGAGCCAATACCAATTTCTGATTCTTACAGCTCTGCTGAAACCAACTCTGATTTTGGTTCACCTCAAAAAACTAAACTAGCACAATACATTACATTTTTACATTTCTGATGAACTCTAAAATTATAATTCTGAAAGTACAACTGTACACATGAAAAATCTGTTATTACTAGCATGGATTATCAATTAGCAATGATAAGTTCATGGACTGGAAAAAAATGTAAGATATTTGTAAATTTCTACTTAACAGTGGTGCATTCAAAGGCCACCCAAAGATGTTGCTTTGCAGATTGACTGATCACAGACTGTCTTTGAATCATACTGAATATTCACCATTTTTGACCGCAAACCAAATTTTTGGTGAGTCTCTATTTCAATATAGATATATTTTTACTCTTTTGGCTTTCCATACCTACACCTCTCATTAACATGAAAGAAATAGGAAGGTCTTTAAACTGCCGTGTGCCATTTGAACCAGCGATTTATGCTTTTGCTTTGGAGTGTACATCTATCAAGTAAAACCAAAGAGAACTGGGTGCTCATTTATAAAATTTTGCGTAGAATCCGTACTAAAAACATACTTAGGCTCAGCAAAAAATGTTTTACTTATGCAAAATCCATTTCTGATTTATAAAACTCTGCGTACGCACAGATCCACACAGTTCTGCTTTATAAATCGCTCTCAGACGTAGAGCTGTGCTCAGCTGCTTTTGGGTCAGAACCCTCCTCCTACACACCCACATTCTACCATATATGGTCAATGCAAAGTACCTCATGAATAATTGCATATAAACGAGCCAGTGGATTTTTGGCTTTTAACAGTAAATTGTGACAACAGAGAGGTTTAGAAAACGTAATTTCACAGAGGCTGAAACTCAAAGTGCTTGTGGTAGAGGGATGGAAAAGTGTTTTATTAGGTGATCAAATGTTGACTTGACACGAAAAAACGGAAATGCTCCAAACTTCAGAGTCTCGCTGCAGCGCCCAGCTGTCAGACTGACAGAGAGATCGAGAAACATTTAATGACAACATTTAATTTAATCCAAAGGGGATGAAACATCATGTTGTTCATCCTATCAAACAAATAGTCAACCTGTCAGATAATTCGTTGGTTGAAGGGAACCTGTGAATGGTCAGAAGCTGCAGCGGTGACACTGGGTTGTTCTCTCCAACAACTCCATCTGGAGTCTGCCTAATGGCTGAGCAGCGCAGTGCACAAAAGAGTCACTGAAGGACTTATACGTCTCAGTAATCACAACTAGTGCACCAATAAGCGCAGTTGCTCTATAATCTGAAGACGTCTGTATGCACATAATGTGATATTATTCTAAAATGCGACATATTTTCATTCAGATTCTCATTTTTATTCTGTTCAGAGACGGGATTGTTGGTTCTGTGCGCGCGAGGGTCTGAAAGTCTGAGACTGTGTCTTACATTCACCATTTTTCCATCTCAGCAGCTGCGCTGACAAGTTTCTGTTCTCCAAAATGTGCTTACGCAAAGTTCAAAGTTTGCTTAAAGTTGCGCACATTTTTTTGTTACGTTTTCTTTTATAAATCCCAAAGTTTGCGTAACAAGTGAGCCACGCAATTGTCAGGCTCGTTTTTTGCGTACGTTTTATAAATGAGCACCCTGATCATTAACCAATGAGACACGTTTTAACTAAAATACTAAATGATCAGATATTGTTGATTATTTAGATGTGTTGTACCATCAAACATTTGCACAAGTAAATGTTTTTCCAACACTGTCCTCCATGGACTAAAATATGTACAAACAGATGCTATTTTTAGCATGTTGCACTAACAACAACAAGACTCATTTAAAATTGATTGTGACGGTGTTTGTTTCATGTATTCATGAACTGTTGTTCAGCAAGTGCATTTAAGTGTCAATTTCTTTCCCTTTTTTAGGCTCTGATTTAAGGTTGAGTCACGCACACGCCGCTTATTGTGAAATATTCATTGGTGCAAAAACACATTAGGGGCCTCTGGCAAGCAGACGAACTCAGAAGAACAGGACTGGATCACCTTCGGGCAAGTCGACTATTTGTGTAAAACGGACAGACAGAGAGAGCAGGAGTTGGCATCACGGCATGCAAAGAAGAGCGCATGCCCTTTTCAAGTGTATGCATCTGTCCATGTGCGTTTGAGTGTGCATGACTGTGCGCACAAGTATGTTTGTCGTCCCTGTTTAGCGGAGCTGATGTGAGAGAGCTGGTAATTCCATTCTGAGCAATGCAAACCACATAAAAGAGGAGATTCAGACTAACACTGCCCAGTGGCTAAAACATTTTGTTTTAATGTCATGAGAGTAGTCAAAAGATAATAATGTGCTATCACTCCTACAACCCTGCTACAGTGTTATTTTTCTAATAAGCGAGGCCTTTGGAGGATTTGCAACAGAGACATAAAATGAACCACTGCAAATAAGATCTCCAGTCTGGGGATTCAGCTCAACATCTATCAATCAAACTCAGACATGGCATGAAAATGGGCGTGAAAATCTCTACTGAGGACATGTTACTCTGAAAGCTGAGGGTTCTGTAGATCAGCATGTTAGAGATGAAAGCTTCATTAGCACAACAATGCAGGAAATACGAGGCTGCAGCAACATATCAGACCAAATGAGTTTTTACAGAGATATTTTTAGGAGGGTGGACAGGATGAGGTTTAGATCAAATTGTAACTAAAATCCCAGAGCATTGATTTCTGGTGGCACGCTTGTGGAAGGAGACAGAGAGCAATACTCACAGCTGATGGACGCTGCAGTTGTAAAACTTGATCTCAGTGCTGATGAGCATCTGACCGGTCTCCTTAGAGTTGAGCCTCAGCTCAACGCCGGACCAGTCTGGAAGAGAGGAAACAGGAAATCAGAATTCATTACATTCATTGTCACATCATGGTTGATTCCTTTAAATGATCTCCTGAACAGAAAAACACATCCAGCCTCAGGTTGAGTCTCTGTATCATGTGTGACTGGCATACAGAAGGACTGTGTATTTGAAATTCCAGCATGCACCGTCTGTATAAAAGTCTTCATTTTATAAATCCATCATGGACATTATTTGGCTTCTTTGACAAAATCTTTTACAAAAAAACTTTAATGTTAAAAGGAGAACTGATTTCTACAACAAAAAAAGACAATTGAATAAAAACATAACAAAATAAGTGATTGAATAAATATTCACTCCTTCAGGTCAGTATTTAAGTCATGCTTCTTAGCCTGCATCACAGCACAGAGTCTGTGTGGACAGGTCTCTATCAGGCTAGATATCTGGACACTACAGGTCTACTTCAATCATCAAGGTGTGGACAGACATTTTCAAGTCCAGTCATAAATTCTCTATTGGATTGAGGTCTGGACTTTGACTGGGTCACTCCAGAACCTCCCTCTTATTGTCTTCAATCCATTTCTGTGTGATTTCATGTGATCTCTATTCCAGTAACCATGAGACTACTAGCACTAACAGGCTGGACCTGTGTTGAATTAGGTCGGTCACTTTAGGAGGGTGAATATTTACGTAGTCATTCATTTGATGTTATACATTTTATTTAGCTGCCATTATTTTGTAGAAGTCAGTTGACTTTGACATTGAAGGGGGATTTTTGTAAAACATTTGTTCAAAGAAGCCAAATCATGTTGCTCATAATTCATTTATAAAAGCAATATCAAGGTAAAACATCCAAGGTGATGAATATTTTTTATAGGTACAGTCCATCAACTTTCTTCTTTAAATCCCAGTCTTCCAGTCATTTTGTGATTATCTAAGACAATAAAAAATACCTGTTTTGATGTATAAAGTAAAGAAATGAAGCAAAAAACAAGATCAAAAGAAATGTTCAGTAAGTAAAGCCAGAAGCTCATTAGTATCGCCATGGTTACCTGCCAGTGTTTCATTAGGGTGACCATGGTAAGACACAAGCACAAGTTCAGAGACACAGGCACTGTAAAAGACTCTGTCCCCTTTAGTTTGTAGTCTAAAAGCCCAAACCAGAACTACTGTGTCCATAAATGATTCAAATCAGACGTGTTGACAGTCTGAACAGCAAAAATATGATTGACAAATCTGAACTCAGGTGGCCAATTTCATATGTTTTAAATTGGACACATGTTTGTTGGTCATGTTGCATTTCGTCCCACTTTTACATCATTAAAGTGACAGATGTCACAGGAGGAGGTGGGAAATGTAACAAGCTCCCTTTCATCACCTGGTCATAATTCTGTCAGCTCTGTTTGCACATGAACTTCAGAACGGATAAGACACACGGTGACATGTGAAGCACTTATTTTTACTTCTGTAAACAGCATGCTGCTTGTCATGTCAAGACTTCATCGGCACATGTAGATCAATTCAGGGCTGTAGACTTCACACATCTCAGCAAAAATACATTTGAGCAATAAGACCTGCACTATAGTCATGAAACCAACAGAAATGAGCCTCAAACAAATGGTTACTGTATGAAAACTATAAGTTATACTTAAAAATCCTAAACTATGAGCAGCAGAAGGGTTTGATGTAGGATATATGACAAGTTAAAAATGTCCTTCACTTCCAGTTATGAAGGATAATTAATGAGCATTGATATAATGATATTTCATGTGAGTTAGAAACTATTCTGGAGAGATTTGAGAGAAAATGGGATGTCTTACAGCCACGAGAGAGAGAGGGGAGGTGAAAGAAGACCAAATGTGCTGATGCATCATTTGGAAATGTGGTGAACGATATGTGGCAGAAGACCATTTAAAACTTTTTAAATAAATATGTATTTGTTTATCTTCATTTTGCTGAACAGAGCTCTAACGTTGCTCTCCTCCATCAGACGGCAGGCTGTAAATACGTGTGCGTATACATGTTTCAGATGACAGTCAGTGTGTAGGAGGTTTCACTGACCCTGTGTTCCGTTCTCTCTAAAACACCTGCTGGGAATCAGGGTTTGTTTCACACGAGTCTAAACAGCAGGCTCAGAGCAGAATTCTATTACCCTGATCTCCCAGGAGCTGAAAAACTGGTACAGAGGTCCAAACTGCTCTAAGCCTCCTGTAGGAGTTTTTTTCTCCTTAGTGGAAATGACGGTCAGGTGTTTTTATTAACAAGTCCAGTGTCCTGACCTGGGCAGAACTTTATTCTAATTCTTTTCTTTATCCTCTCTATCCCTTTTCCTTTAATGTCTCCTCACACCATCATCACCACGTTGTTGCACAGCAGCACAGAGGTTTGCTAAAGGAACGGGAGACAGGAGATGGTAGGGAGGTCAGTGGGAAGCGGCCTCGGGGGAACGGATGGAGGCTAGAGATGGAGGAGTAAACAGCTGGATGGATGATGGGAAGGCTTAATGGGAGGATTGGCTGACATTTACCTGAGGGAGAACATTTATATTAGAGCCTGATGCTCCACCCTCACTGGGAGCTCAGGGCAAACAGGGCTGCCATTTACATAGAGGGGGGGGGGGGATTACCAAACCATCTAAAACACACACTGATTTCCACACACCACGTGTGGTATATTACTCAGAGTGCTCACTTTGTCACCTTGTTGCCATTTTAGCTTGTGAACAGGAGATATTTACCTCTAATTGATGGATTCATCATAGTAATATACAGTATAATTTCAACAAAACAAAACATTTTGAATATATAAGGTACATTATATTTGCTTCTTGAAAAGCCTCTGTTTGAAGAAATAGCTTTTATGTCCAGCAGCAAAGCCAGGATCAAAGTGGATTGTTGCTGTCTTAGAACTGCTCAATTTTACAAACTTTCATAACAATTTATGTGACGTTCTCTTATGAACCTTTACATTAAATAAGAATAAAACATTATTAAAGCCATACTCAGTAGCCAGGTAAACAAGCTAGGTCTTGCTAGTTAGTTTACAGAAACACGACTCGGAGCACTCACCCCTCCCGTCGGGTATAATCGGTACGCCAGCCTTCCCGCGGACATGGGACCCCGTTTTGCGACGGTAACAATGCAGAGTCTAACTCCAGAAATGTTCCCCCAGCTTTTCCTCTTTTCACCTCCAAACGCTTTTAGTTGTCTGCTAGCTGAAAAGGTGTTTTTTGGGGGACTCTGGTATTTTTATCTTAAAATGAAAGCACTGACCACCGGCTAATTCTGTCCTCCTTTCACTTCCGGGATGTTCAGATGGAAAATGTGTCCGGGCGGATTAATGCCAATCCAAGCAGTGAGGAAATGCGGCAGACAGACAGCTGGATTGTCCAATCCTATCGTTCGGTCCGAACGATAGGATTGGCTGAAGTTTTTAGAGAACTGCGGGACAACCACTTTATTGATTTCTTTCGTTTTTTTTTTATCTCCACAATATATACTATGTTATACTATGTTGGAACGTTGTTAAGAGGCTTTAAAAAAACGTTAAAAGCTACATTGTTTACCTGGCTACTGAGTATGCCTTTAATCCCAGAGGGAAATATAAATGTTTCATCTTCAGTGAGTCATTCTAGGCTGTTCTGTTATATATTCTTTATTTTACCAGGTAAAGTCTCATTGAGATATTTAATCTCATTTTCAAGAGTGACCTGTCTGTTGATTTTTACATATAAATAACTTCAAAATGGACAAAAAATCCCTTTAATGAAAAGTATTTTTTATTTATTCATTGTATTCTTGGAATGTCTAAAAGATCTCAATATATTTTTTTTAAAACAGAAGGACTTTTACTAAAACTAGGTTTTTTTCTGGGTTCTAATTCAAACATCTTTCAAGGTGAGTTTTTGAGATTTTCTAGCATCTTGTAATGATGATGATTTTTATATCTGTTAAAAATAATCAACTTCCTCGTCTCTTGAAAGAACCGTTATTGTTCTACATCCAATTTCAGGGAACATTTCATTTACTTGAAACTTTATTTAAAAATCAAGCACCTTCCAAACCTTAAAAATGCCACAATTTTCAAGGATTTTCAATTGGCTTCATGTCACATCTTTGATTAACTGCTGACATCTACTGAAAACATTGTCTATCAAAAGCAGAGGTGTAAATATTTCTACTAAGATCCATCATTTTAGCCTCTCTGTCATCCTTGTCTAATTTGTCTCTGACTGAACTTTGACGTTTGACCATCCCCTACTAGCTGGATCTGATGGTGGAGACGTGGATCCCTGCAGCTAGCCCACAGGTCAGGTCGGATCCTCCATCAGGTCTAATACAGCCGAGTGTTGTTTGGAGCACACTTCACAACAGCACCGCTCATTGTGAATCCACAGGTGCCTGTTAGACAGGCAGCTCCTGGTTTAACTAGACGTATTGGATCACTAATGATGTGAGTGTGCAGATAAACGGTCAGCTCAGAGCAAACAAATTAACTAAAGTAAAGGGCAGCATTGGATTGCTGTAATCTGGATCACTTTATCACACCTTTTATTCACCAATCAACCATAACATAATGACGGCTGATGGGTAAATTTAGTAACGGAAGCAAGAAGGATTATAAAATATGAATAATATGCAGAAGGATTTACTCTGATGCTCAGGTGACGGAGTCATTACACACCTGCAACACAATACATTAATCAGTAAATATCTTTCTTACGGCTTAATTTGTTCACAATTTATCTCCTTTGCAATCAAGTTGCAACCCCCTCCTAGAGCCGTTTCATGAAAACAGAAGCAGAAGAGAAAGGTTTGAGACTGGTTCTTCATACATTCGACCCTGTTTGTCCTGTGACATTTTCATCATCTTCAAAATCCACTGAGGACACTGATCTCAACCAGCTTCAACCAACAAACTCTTTTAAAAAATCCTCCTTAAACCGATCAGTTCAGCCATCCAAACATAACTTCCTGTTTGACTTTTTGCTAAGGCCAAGCCCTACTTCTACTGACAAGATTTAGAAAAAACTGATCATGCCTTCATCATAACTAATCTCTGCATTAGGGTCTAGATAAGTAATCATTGTTAACAGGTTGTGCAAAATGCTGAAGCTCATCTCCTAACAGGAACAACACAACCACATAACCATGGAGCTGGCTTCACTTCACCGGCTTCCTGTCCTGTATGATCTGGTCCATCTGAGCTCAAATGATCTTAAATGTCCCTAAATCTGAACTCAGCTGGAGAGGTCATCAGACCTTTGCACTGTTTTTAAAGCTGGTAGATTGGTAAACAATGTAGCTTAAAACGTTTTTGTTTTTCATGCCTCTTAACAACGTTCTAACATAGTATAGCTATAAATATATTGTGGCGATAAAAAAAAAACAAAAACAAAAGAAATCAATAAAGTGGTTGTCCCGCAGTTCTCTAAAAACCTCAGCCAATTATACGTTTCGGACCGAAAGAAATGATTGGACAATCCGGCTGTCTGTCTACCCGAAGCCCCTCACTTCCACACTGCTTGGATCCTCCATTAATGCAGCCTGATGCATTTTTCAGCAGAACATCCCGGAAGTAAGAGAAGGACAGAAACGGCCGACTGTTACCGCTTTAAATTTAGGAAAAAATACCAGAGTCCCAAAAAGAGAAACACCTTTTCAGCTAGCAGAAAACTAAAAACGTTTGGATGTAAAAAGAGGAAAAACCTGGGGGAACGTTTCAACAGCTGGAGTTTGGTTCTTTATTGTTACTGTGGCAATGAGTAGTTGCATGTCTGAAGGAGGCTGGCCCACGGATTATATCCGACGGGAGGGGTGAGAGCTCTGAGACGTGTTTCTAAATAGCTAGCGATACCTAGCTTGTTTACCAATCTACTGAGTGCAGCTTGAAGCTGTGGAACAATCTCCCAGAACACATCAGATCTGCTCAGAACCTGGGAAACCCACTGGCATTCAGCTAGAGGAGAGTCTAAAAACCACTTTCTATTTGACATTTATTTATCCATTTCCTCTGCAGCTCATTGAAGGAAGCTGAGAATCCTCACCAACATGTTGAGACATTTAAAAAAAATCCTCAGGAATGTTGTTTGTGATTTTTTGCCAGCAATTGTAGCCCAGTGAAGTTTAAAATACATAGGTGATGCTTTCTGGAACACTGCAAAGCAAAAAAGGTTCAATAATAATTTAAAGACCACAACAATAAAAAGTCTATGGTGTTTCCTTGAGCTCCAAATGATCTAGACTGGAATCCTTTCGAGCATCTATGGGATGTACTGGAAATACAACAAAGAACTATAAGAATCTGCTACTGAAGGCTTGATGTCAGTTACCATGGTTACCAGGGCAGCAAGTACCTCCTCCCTCCTAGAACACATAATTCCTGTGTTTGTATCTACCTTGGTCCGTGGGGATGAGGGGGACGTCCTTCGCAGCAGGAGACACACAGAGTATCTGGTTGTTGTTTACTCGCCCCTCAACCTCGGTCAAGTTGCCAAAGGAGCAGGTTATACCGGCAGAAAGGTCTGGAACATCAGTCACCTTCACCAGCAGCTGCACAGGAGACAGAATGCATGGTCACATCAGGATGGATCAAAGTGGGTTAAAAATACGAGGTGACATTATTTAGATTAAACCAACAAACATGAAATCTTTGGGAAAGTTTGAGCTGAAACTGTCAGAGTGTAGCAGTAGAAGCTCCAAACAGAAGGAGGAGAAGAACACACTGCTGTAGGCAAAACTGCCAGTCTGCTTTGCCAGGAATTGTTTAAAAGCCAACATATGAGGGAGATAAGGCTGTATTCAGACTCTACACCTAAATTGGCCTGTAGAACATGACATTTCATCGGCATATAAGAAACGATTATAAAACACTAAATAAAAAGTCTGGTAAAATCTGTGACATATCTTGCTTTTGCCCATTACATTTATAAGGAGGGCCAAGTCCAGGACAAAAGGAGCAATTTTTCTAAAATGCAACATAGCCTGAAGATGTAACGGCACATGCAGGTGTTTGAATGATTCTGTGTGAAGCAGTGACACCGGGGCCGGACCACTCAGCAGATCCATCTATAAATAAATGTCTTCAGCTCAGGGTGTGTGATCTGCCTCTCCAGCCAACAGAAGCAGTTGGGATAATTATCACCATGGCATTTCACAGCCTCGTTCCATTAGCCGTTATTTTTGGGCCGTGGCGTTTGAAGTTTGTCTTTGTTATATCTGCCTCTTACTAAACACCGTGGGGCTACTGGTACAGGCGAGGCAGCTGAGCAGCTTAACTGCAGGTCTTTCATGAGACGCGACTGTCTCAGCAGCGGACCGCGCTGCCTCCCTCGTTAGCCGCCTTCCTCTGATACCCGTCGAGAGGAGGGATGATTTCTCTTTTTCTGCTGAGGACCTCTCGTCTTCCCCTGTTTTCCTTTCCCCCGTGTTTGTGTTGCTTCACTCCGAGGTGTCAGAGAGATCCTTGATTACAGCAATCACAGCAATCAATGTCTTTTGTTCAATTTCGAATTCCCAGAGTAACCTCTCACATTAATTAGCTCTCATCATTGGCAGACACACATGTACAGATAAACACTCATACATTCGCTCATGCACCCCCCACACACACGGAGACGGTACGGCTATAAAGTAAAGCTTGTCTCTGAGTGTGAAGCTGTTGCTCTTTTTGTTCTTCTGTCTTCCCTGATGATGATGATGATGGTGGTGGTGGGTGTGTTTTTTTTTGCAGCTTGGCAGCAAACGACATAATTGGTGGCAGATTTTTAGCGAGGGTGATTTAACGTTTTTCCCTTCGTCTCTGCCTGTCCTGGTACCCAGATGAGGAGGCTGCGTTGTCATGGAGATCGCTGTCTGCCCCTCTGGAATTTGTGAATGGTCAGGTGAGATGACCCTGCTGCAACAAAGCTGGTATAAAAGACGAAGAGTGAACGCCTGCATTTGCAAAGTGGACAAAATACTAAACTCAATGCAACTAAAAATACAAAATACTTTGACTTTCTGTTGTTTACTGAAGCACGGTTTAGGGTTAATGACGTCACTTCAGGCTAAAAATCAGCTTCCAGTGTGACAACAGGACATCATCAGGTCTCCATGGTAACAGACAGGTCTTGAATGGGATGATTGTTGCTCCTGCTCCGGTACGACATGATGTGAGTGTTTCACTGATCCAAACCACTTTCCTCCAGCAGGAGATGCTCAGTACTTATTGGCCAGTCATCAGCGTATAAATGCATTTTAAACAGCAATACTGTTTTGTTTTTAATATTTATAGTAAACGTATTAAACAATTGATTAACCATAAAAATCACAATTACTAAAATGCAGTGATTTTATTGCATCTAGATGTCATGTCCAACAGGAGTTTAAAATTCTTATTGGGGAAAAAACCTTGTATTGGAAACTAATGGTGGTTTAAACCTAGCCCTTATAAAAATGCTAATAAAACTGCTCTGAAAGTTTAAAGATTGAAGCAGTTTTACTGCATTTTTATTGCTGAGTTTGGACAAACCAGTAGCTCACTCATCAGTCCTGTGGAACATAAACTCTGTTTCTCTGAACAGAGGTTGTTCAGGAAGCTAAGTCAGCAATTATAACTTTCACACAGAAACACTTTAAAATGGCCAAAAAGCCTATTCAAGACAGATAGGATTTTCCAGTGAATCTATGTGATCACTGATAAACACTACCAGCACTACTGAATGACTGGACCTCAGCGTGAAGATATTCTACTCTGATACATAAGAAGTCAGATGCTTCAACCAGAGGGCTTGAATTAAACGTAGCTTTATTTTATTGCACACCGTTGTCAATAAAGTCACTTGTTTCAGATGGATTTGATCTGCATTAGGCTGAATTAAGCTACTTTGACAGTCTGATCACAAACCAGGAGCAGAAAAGCAATCACGCTGCTCTGAAAAGTTCTTGGTGACAATTACATCCCAGCAGTTACACAATCAGTGTAAACCATTATAGCATCAGAGGCAAACCAAACGACACTCCTACATCTCAGCGGCTCGCATGAACTGACCAATACATTTGTCTAGAAAATAAAACATTGTTGTAAAGTTTATCTGACAGGTAACAAGATTTTCTGAGTAAAGGAACCTGATTTGACTGTTTATATTTTCACACACAGACAGAAGACGGGGAGTGAGGATGTTTTTGCCTGTGTCATGGGTGCATGATTGTCTGCAGTGTTGGAAAAATCCACCAGGAACAACTAGATGGATTTTAATGAGGCTCTCAGTAAGTCGTCACTAGACGTTCCCCTAAAACCAGCTGACTTTTGGTGTCAGTCCAATACAAGGCAGTCATAATGGCTAACTGACATTTAAAAAAGGCTGTAGCTTTTACTTATACTGAGAAAAACTTTGGTGCTAACTACCGTAATTGCATGATATATTTTAATGTTGCATAACATTATTTTCAAGATACAACCAAATCAACTATAACTCCATTTTTCAACATCATGTGATTTTAATTAGAAGCTGACATGAAAGGAGTCAATTTTATAATTTATATAAAAAATGTACAGGCAATAAGAATAAATCTAAGTGTACAATTCCCATTATTATAATGAGCCTATTAATTCACACATGGTAATCTTTTTCATGCTCTTGGCTGCAGACGCACATTTAGATGAGCATTTTCTGTAATCTGGTTCCAACACAGACAGGTAGTGTGTGAAAACATGGCCTCACACATCAAGAAAACCAGCGTCATCATAACACCTGAACGGCTGAGAGAAGTTCCCACGGTGACGTCAGATGACAAAACGCACTGAGCTCACGTCAGCGTGCAAACTCCTGGAGGAACAGGAGGGCTGCAGCAGTGTGTTAGCTTCGATTAAAACACCACAAATCTCTGACTTAATGCAGAAACTCCATGTGAGTCCATATTAATTTTGACATTTTGTAGCATGGTAAATCTACTGTAAGCCAATCATTCTGAGGAGGGTGAAAAACGAGTAGAAAATGACCCTCTGCCAGTGTGGGTTTGTAAAGTCAAAGCGTGTGTCGGTGTTCCTCCTGAAGATGAAGGGAATTCATCTCAACGCTCACCGATGATCTCTGCCCGTTTACGCTCAGTCCATGTGGAAATGATGTACTGTACTCTGCTGCACCCTGGCAACTTCACCACCTACACACCCGCCCACGCTAACACGTCTTGGCACGCATATTGACTGCTCTGTAACGAGTGAGCATATGTATGCCTAAAACGCCCACGTGAAGCTCTCACAAACCTCCCCACCTAATGTTTATGCATCAGCCGCCATCAGGAACCAGCGAACCGCTTTGTTGGCTTATTTAAACCACTCTGCCTCATTTACATGAGTGTAAATAATAATAAAAAAAGAACAATATGGTGGTAGAAAAGTTCAACACATGATGAAAAGCCAAGCAGCAGTTTATAACCTTGAAACTGGGAAACTTTGAGTTTGAACTGAGAAAGCGTCTCGGCTGAGAAATAAAATATCTTTACAAATCCGGTAGCCTTCAGTTGACTTTGTTAAGGTGGCTGGAGAAGCTTTTCTTTCGTCGTTAAGCTTTAAGGTATTAATACAGGTAAAGTCTTTTGTGTAGAGTGTGTTTGTGAACTCACAGGAACGCTGGGCTCTGACACGGCGATGCTGTCTGGGTAGACGGTGGCCTTCACACACTGGTTGAGGGAAGCGGCGAAACGATACGGCTCATCTGCACGCTCACACCGATTCCTCTGAGAGCATCTGAACGGAGACGAGGAGAACGAACACAGACAGACAGGTGTTTGAGTTCATATTTGCTTTTTTGACACAACCTGTGCAGGATTAGATTAAAAAAAAAGACATTGAAGCTGTAGATTTACAATAATAAAAGTTTGTGCTGTGCACGCAAGGACAAAGTTATAAAGTGAAAAGTGAAGCATGGAGGCAATGGTACAGCAACAGATCTATAAAATAATACTGATGTTAACAGAAGAACCATAATAAAATCACTGTGACCATTTCAGATGGGGGTAATAAAAAAAACTGACAGGAAAAATAAAATCTAAAGTGAGGAGGAGAGAGCGATGATGTAGGAAATAACCCCCTCATCATCTCCTCAACGCGATGCTAAAAGCTGCTTTATGACAGGACTGACTGCATATGTTTAATGCCATATTTGACAAGACAATGTGTGGGCTCTTATGCATCACATTGCTGATCCCTTTGGCTGTCTTGGGACATTTAGACCATTTCTACCATTTTTAAATGACACCTGACACTTTAGCTGAATCCTATTTCGTCACTCCCTACTTTTTGGTGCTTTCACACTGTAATGAGGGTGGTCCTGATTCTTTTCATGGTGTAAAACAAAAATTCATAACAATGGAGTATGAGCTGAACATGCAATATCTATTCATGTCTTTATTAGCCAAAAAAAAGGTTCATTTTGTTCCAATGGAGCAGCTGAACCTGAGTACAAGCTATGCTCCAGATTTGTTTAGTAAAAACAGATTGAAGAGGACCTCCTAATTATCAGGTCTTGCTTCTTCTGAAGGAAGGAGAGTGTAAAGTTTTACACCAAACTCCAAAAGTTTGAGTCTCCAGAATGAAGAGATATGCAGGCGGATCATCTCTGTCAATCAGCGTATAAATCTGGAACTAGTACAAATCAGAAGGTGCTTACTCCTAAGAGATTTTAATGGCCAGACAGGGTATCAAGTATCAGACGACACATCACATCCCTCATTAAAACTCAGCCTCCGACTCGCCATTAAAACAGAGTGTTTCCTCTTCCGTTACACCAAACCCTCTATGTCTTCAGCCGGCCCAGCGCTCTGTGTTGGCTGACTGGTCACAGCAGCTCTAATTGGACTCTGACAGGTCAGCCGCTGTCCGTGGTGCTAATGTACTACTGTAAGTGTGTGTGTGGGTTAGGGCTCGTATCATGCTTCTTAACCACATACTCACACAGACAGACTCTAAGCTACATCTTCATCCTCAGCCTTCATGTGTAATTATGTTGTCAGAGGTTCAAGCAGACGCACATGAGCGAGCACAAGCCCTCACACACACACACACGCACGCACACACACACACACACACACACACACACACACACACACACACACACACACGCACGGGAGGCGTACAGATGAATTAATGCTAATATTCAAAGTGTAGAAATGATTACCTGCTTTCTTCTTTTACCACTTCTGAATATAAAACTGAATTTCTACACTTTAAATGTGACGTTTTTTAATCTTTCCCCTCTTCCGTTTACACGTTTGACTCCATCAGCGCCGCGTTTAGCTCGTGTTTCTCCCTCCATTATCTGCTCCCGCTTTCCCCTCGCTCTTTCACAAGTTGAAATTAGTACACCTTTCTTAGGTGAGGTGTTATTCTGTCTGTGACGTGCCACTTCTACTTTTTACGTCCACAATAGGAGCAGAAAATGATCCTTAATGTGCTTTCAGGTGTGGGCTGCGGCGCCATGTTTTATGCATGTCTCTGGGCTGCACAGGGACAGATGCAATGTCTGGGCTGTTATTAAGGGACAAAAAAAGCTCTGCATTGATTTTCCTCAAAGTGAGATTTTTTTTTTAAATAAAATTCATTTTGGCGGGGTGAAGGAAGATGAGAGCACAGCGAGGGGGTGAGGCGGCAGGGGTGGGAGGCATGCAGGATGGCTGCTGTTGCCATGGTTTCTAGAGACTGTCATTATCTTTGTGTAGTTAGAACCTGACCCCTTGCCTCCCTCATTAGCTGAAGAGCGCGCCACCGAGTGTTGACTACAATCCTGCCTTCCTCATATTCCCCCAGCTGACCTCCCCCCCCTCCCTCTTCCCTCCCTTGTAGAACCACTTATCTTCCTGTCTGGCCATGGCCTGTCACTCAGCCTCACCACAGCATTTCACACGCGTGTGCTCAAACACACACTGCCACGTTGGCACACATGGACAGTACAGATACACACACCTCACCCCCGTCCAGTCCATCCCTGTAATAAGCAGCTAAATGTGTGTTTTCCCTGCAGCAGCAGCTCCAGGCAGCTGACCCGCTCTCAAAGCTCTGTCCGTGGTCCTGAAGTAGCAGCTCCCACTTCCTTCACTGCTGCTCTCCGGCACGCAGACGTCCACTGGAAACTATGTCAGGAGCTGAGAGTGGCACTAATACAGGATCCAGTCATGTCTGGGGATGTTTTTACTCCAGCATGTGTTCCTGAAGGCCACTGAATATCAACTGGAGCCCAATGGTCCAAATGAAGCGAAGAAACAGAACAGTGGGAGGCTAAGTTTAGATGATACGCTGCTAATGCTACACTGATCTGGTTTAATAGAAGACTCATAATGCTGAACACAGGTTATTAGTTTGAAGAATAGTAAAGTTATTATCTAGTAAATATGATTTAAAAGGTATTTTTATTCAATGTGTGTCAATTCAGGTCCATTTGATGTCTTATTGTTGCTATCAGCAATATTTTAAATAATGGAATTTCTTTTCCTTGAACCTGAATAAACAGTGTATGCTTGTAGGGTTACATTGATGGGTAAAGAAGTCATTTTAAGTGTCTAAACCTCATATAACTCTGTTAAGATTAAAGCTGCTCCTGATGAAGTGAATGTGATCAATTTAAACCAGAATTTCACTTTAATTATTTACTTCTGCTCTAAGCTTCATTCAAATGTTAGAAATGTTAGAATGTTAGTCTTTATTTCTAACAAACAAGAAAAAAAACCAAAGTGCTACAGATGCAGTAATTAAATTCTCCTAATAAGAAGCACACAGTTCATTCAACTGCACTAAACTACCTCACCAGATCGGACATCATGACGGAGTACCAAAGAACTGGCTGGCAGACAGAAGCATGCGGCCAGAATTCAGCAGATCAGCCAATCCTGAAACTCAAAAATCTGATTTTTTTTTTAACTTTATTTGATGAACACACCATGCCAAGGTCTGTGAATCACCATAACTAAGCACTAATTAATGACAGCACTAACAAATCTTCCATGTGGACATTTTCACTCCCAGAAACATAATTCTCAAGTTGTTAAGGTTTTTTCTTCTTAATTAAAGTTCTTTGAAATAAAATCAGAATTGGCCAAATTCAGTATTAAGCAGATCTGTACCAGGACTAGAAAACAGTCCCACCAAAATCAGTTATCTCTACACAATGACAAGTCTGCAGCTGGGGACTACATTTGTATCTGATGTTGCTCTCCTGTTGGATGACATAATCAGGCACATATGACCTTAGATATGTGCAGAAACACTTTGCACAGAATGCAAATATAGCAGAACCTTTGATTGTCCTACTCTGGTAAAGAGAGATAAAAATCACTCTTGTTTTTTCCTGTCAGACGTAGATACAACCTAAACACATAGACAGGAAGGAATTATGGCAGAGATCGCACATCCTAACACTGTTGCATTGTGACATGAAGTCCTTTAAACTGACATTTTCACAGACTTTAACATACAGGTAAATATGTTTGCTCCTTCAACCCTCCTTCCTCTCCCCTAAGACTGAAGACCTCAGTGAAAGTAAAGGCCTGTCTGATTGCCGCTCTCGCTGTGAGCGCCATGTTTAAAAACAGGAGGAGGGGATGGGAGGGGAGCCATTTTAAAATCCACTCCTTTACCTCACAGGGAAGGAGCAGGAAGAGAAACATCACGTGGAGAGGAAAAGAAAAGCACAACGGACAGAGGACCTCACAGGTATAGAGAGCTTTGTGCTGTAAAAACACACACACATATAACACACACACACAGCTTCCACCCCCACTGCGTTATCTTCAGTCTGAGTGATGGAGGCATTTATTTCTTACTGTTCCATCCCCAAAGTGTTAAAGTGCCCATTTGAATGCAGACTGCTTTAGGTAAATACAAACATTTCAAAGAACAGAAAACAAAAGAGGAATAAACAGGAAGGTATCTGATTTCAAATCACCACAGAAATGGTAAACCCAAACCAAAAGTTTGGCCAACAAAGTACACATCAGGGATCGAACCACCTGCTTCACCCCGCTGTGTGTGTGTGTGTTTCCTGTGGTGGCTGATAATGCCGCTGCAGGACACGAGACCGAAAGCTCAGCAAGACCGCAACCCATTCACTTCATCTCAAATATCCCACGGTGATTATCGTAGCACAAACTGAGTCAACAGAAATACTGAGCTGCTCATTCACAAGTTTACACGTCTAAGGTTTTAATGGTCCTGTAGAGCCGGCCTCTTTTAGAAAGCAGGTGAAAGTAAAACAAAGGAAAGGGGGAAAAAGTGCTCTGCATTAAGACATAACTTTTCCTGTGTGGAGTCAGATAAATCCAGTCCATGAAGGAAAACTCTAGAAGAAAGATACAGACACATGGGGTTCCTCTGCTCTTACCTGTACTGCCTGCTGTACATGCTGCTGTAGTGGACATGCTGCTGTAGTGGACATGCTGCTGTAGTGGACATGCTGCTGTAGTGGACATGCTGCTGTAGTGGACATGCTGCTGTAGTGTACATGCTGCTGTAGTGGACATGCTGCTGTAGTGGACATGCTGCTGTAGTGGACATGCTGCTGTAGTGGACATGCTGCTGTAGTGTACATGCTGCTGTAGTGGACATGCTGCTGTAGTGTACTAGCTCTGCGTGCAACGAATCTATAGAAATATTGATAGAGCTGCATGTTTGTGATCAATATCTCATTAGGCACAATTGGTAAGATGGATGCAGCCTCCGTCTGACTGCTAACTGAGGCTTTAGCTGATGAGTTGGCCATTACGCACACAGCTCGACATTTACAATGGACTGAAGCAGCCATTTTCACCGCCGGGCTAATTGTTGTTGCCACTGGTAAATTAGAGGGGATGTTGTGTTTGTTTGACATCATTTGCTCTGTAGCACTGTGATGAACATGCTACTGGAATGTATGTGTAGGTAAGAAAAACTCGCTGTTGTTATGAAGCTAAAGCATGATGTGGAGATGATTTACATTAAGAAACGACCAGTACCAGAAACAACTGGTCCATGAAGACAGTTTTTGTTAAAAAAGGAAGTGAGAAAGAAAATTCTGAGGATCCAAGAGTTCATCAGGTTCTCTGTATGGCTCTTTGCCATGAAATTTTTACTTTATTCCCCAAACACTATTTACATTGCATTTGTGACAAAGACTTCAAAAAGACCAAGAAACTTCAGCAGCACCAGGACTGTCTCCTGAAGATGATCTAGCTTCATCAGACTAGAACAGCTCAGGAATGGCAGCAGGAAGGTTTGAATGCATCTGCAGCTCAGTGAGGAGACTTTTAGAGGATGGTCTGATGTTAAGAAGGGCAGCAAAGAAGCTACGTCGATGCAACAAAACCATCAGAGACAGACTGATATTCTGCTGAATCTCCAGGGATTGAGCTGCTGAGGACAATGAATCTCCCATCTGGAAAAGGATTGTCTGGGGAAGAAAAGGTGAGTGCTCACATCTCACTCACTCTCAGTTTAGCCTTAGAACACAGCCAGATGAACTCCATCCAACCATCCAAGAACAGTTGATGATGAACAAAGACTTTTCCAGCAGAAAGGAACACCAAGTCATAACAGCAAGAAAATTTCCAGGAAACTCCCCAAGACCTTAAACCAATTGAAAACTTGTGGTCAATCCTAAGAGGTGGGTGGAAAAACAAAACCGCACAAACTCTGACAAACTCCAACCATTGATGATGAAGAATGTTCTGCCATCAGTCAGGATTAGGACCAGAGGTTGGCTGAGAGCATGCCAGGGCAAAACGTAGAGGTCTTTAAAATGGTATAAATGTTGACTCACTGCATAAACTAAATATAGTTGTCAATGAAAGTCTGTGAAACCTATAGAATGCTGGTAATTCTGCTTCAGCATCAATGATAAATCTGACAAAAAAATTCTAAAACTGATTAATCACCTTTAACGAAAACTAACACTTGAGTCATTCTCAGCACTTGATCCTGTTCAGGGTTGTGGGGAGCTGGTGTCTCTGTCCAGTGGACAGTGGGACAGAGGTGTGGTACCAACTGGACAGGTCACCAGTCCATCACAGGGCTGAACAGACATCCACACTCTCACCTCAGAACCAATTAGAGTCTAGTTGACCCAACATACATGTTTTTGGTCTGAGGAGAAAACCCACAAATACACAGAGAGTTCCTCTAATCCGTATGTGTTACTTCCTAAACTCATAAAATAACTCACAATGTAGAAAAACCTCCTAAAACAGACAAACACCAGAAAGTACCATCTATATGGGGCTGATCCAGCCATAAAGTCCAACTGTCAGAATACATTTGCTTTGGCCAAGAAAACCTCTCCTATAGTTAGAGCTATGAAGGACTGTTAGGCTAATGAAAGGACTGTTTTTAGACTGCTGGTATGTGGAAGTGGCAGATCGCTGCCAGGAAGCAGGCGGAGAGACTCAGCTCTTCTAACAAATCCTCAAACCTCGCTGTCTCAGCCGCCTTGGCTCCACACCCAGCAGGAGTACAGTGTTTTATGGCTGCCTGATGCGCTGCTGAACGCTTCCACTCGGGACTGGATTCCTTTGTGGGCTTCACTACAATTCAGGCTTCATGGCAAGTATGTTTGAGTGAGTCAAAAATCACAGCTGGTAGTCACAAAACATTTCATTTACGAGATTTTTTTTTTATTTAAAAAAATATCTTTTATGCCCCCAAAATGTCTAATATTTGTATTCACAAACATCTCAGCTGATAATCTGTGATTAAGCAAATTAGCTCCACTTCTCCACTCTGCTATTTGATGCACCCACAGTCGAATTTACTTTAAAGGTTAAACAAAACACTGCTTCCGAACCAGCCGTTCCAATGGGTTGTGGTGCTCGTAGAATATTAGGATCTGATTAGCAAAATAGAGAATATGTCAAGGTAATCATCTCAGCAAAATATCCACAATCACAGTTTCTAAATTAAAACGAAGGATTTGAAGCAAATACAATTTTATAACAAACCAAAACAAACAGGTATTTATTCACAAAGACAACAGCACAGCAGACCCATAGAGATCCATAGAGCTGCTTTAACATTGAAGTCCTGTTCTGTACTGTACTGTAGCTGTGGAGCTATGATTTGAGCGTTATCTGTTCATGCAAAAAGTCTTGCAAATGTTTACAGAAACTAAGAGTTTCACACCTGCAGTCTGTTGAAACCAGTCTCTAGTCCCTTTGGTTCAGTTTGTTTGAGCTGGTGTGAATGCAGTAAATCATTCTAGAATGGAACATAAGAACTGTATCGAGACCCGCTAAAGGAGGTGGTCTCAACCCTAAATGAACTCCAGAGCTGTTTGTTTATAGTGATTCAACCTGTCCAACACAGTGACCACATGTACGCTGCAGGTTTGAGCCAAACACCCTGCTGCAGACAGGTTGGTGTAGCATTCTGGGCCTTTAGCTAGCTGAAAATAAAACGATTGATGAGCAGATGATTAGATTTATTAGCTCTGACTCGTTTTATTTTAGCTGTTTAGTTTCCTAAAAACCTTTAAAAGGACGTGTTTATTAAGGGTTAACCTGGAAAAAGGACTTGAGCCACAGGTAGCTCAGTAGGTAGAGTCTGGCAACTGGATGGTCACTGGTTCAATCCCAGATCCTGCTGGGTTACTTTGTTGTTGTGTCCTTGGGCAAGACACTTCACCCACCTTGCCTACTGGTGGTGGTCAGAAGGGACTGGTGTCAGCCACTTTAGCTTGACCTATTTGAGGAAAATAAAACTTGTAATAAAAATCCATCTCTTTATTTTAAGCCTGTAACACAGACTCCCAAAAATCAGGATGGTGCCATTTCAGAGCTAGTAATGATGTAAATATGTTATATTTAGGTTTTCCTTCCATTGACCTACATACTGTTCTCCCCTGGGAGGCTGAACCAACACCTTGACCTTTTAGGTTCACAGCACAGAGTCCAGTCCTCGGCTCAGATCATCTCTAAAATGCTGACTCACTCTTTGTTGAGGCCTGCTGCACCAGAGGCTATAAGCTGTCCTCCTCACAACACACCGCTGACAGTTTATACACAGCAAACTCTGTCTTACATATTAATATTAAATCAGTATGCACTTCATGTGCTACTCCCTGACCTTGACACTGAGTCACTTCTGGACAGAAGTCAAACCGGCTTCTAATCCTGACAAATCTCAGCCAAGACACTTGTTCTCTTCCGCATTATGGGAGCGAGTCAAGAGGATGGAGACACAACAGGGACGTGGGACAATCTGAGATGGAAAAGCTTCTTTCGAGCATGATTAGACAGCTAATCCAATAGCAGCGATATGCAGGCTGAGGGAGAGGAGGGAAGAAAAAGAAAGAGAGGGAAAGTATCAGTGTAAGTCCATGTTTTTTTGGATTGTGGTCAGACGAAAGCTGAACTACCCATTCACTGCTCTGCGACTGAAGAGCGCTCGAGATGATGAGCTCCTTTTGAGCTGCAATCAAAATGCTTCTCCGTTTTGTGGACCGATGAGTGTGCAGCATCAAACACTCGCTCCCATCTCTCATTCTTTTCGCCCCATTCTTCTCCCTCTCTCTTCTTCTCCCCCCCTCCTTCTCTCTCCCATTCTTCATGCATTCAGTGGATGCCTAGCAGCTGCTGGTAATTAAAGGACTTTTGGAGGCTCAAACGACACTGAATTAGAGGGAGAAAAAAACAAAAAGTAGAAAGGGAGAGAAAACAGAAATACCAATCCCAGTCAGCTCGTCGCCTCCTTCTCTCTGCAGAATTCCTGCTTCCTCATCATCTCAAATCAAACTAATATCCCTCCATGTTTCTAATTAGCCACCTTAGAATGCTTCCCTCCAACAAACACATGCACAAGCAGCAAGAGAAGAGGTACAGGACACAAGGTTTGGAGGAGAAGAATGCAGGATGGATATTGGGGCTGGCAGCAGTAGAAGGAGGGAGGAGGGTGATCAAAGTGAGGAGGTGTCTATGTGGCAAGCCAATCGTCTCTGGAGCGAAGAAGAGCTGATTCCAGAAGGAAAACAGTCTAAACGGGAGACAGGGAAGTAGTGAGCTGAGAGGGGTGAGATGAGTAGCGTAGCTGAGAAGCTAGTGTTTCACCAAGGGCTTCGGAGGGAGGTGGGAAATTGGGGAAACAGGGGAAGATAATTTCATAAAATCAACAATGGTTTGTGGTTGGATGATGGAGAGTAAAGACAGAGATGAGAAGAGGAGGCTGAAGGAATCAGCAGTCATCACAGCTGTGGATGGCACAACGGCGGGAAAAGAAATGTAATTTGGGGCGAGTGGGATGTCGGGAGCTCTTCACATGAAGGATGCAGCTGCTTTTTTCTGGCAGCGTTTGACAGAATCATTCTTCTTTTCTTGGGTTTTCACAGTCAGTACTGGCGCCTATTAGGACTATTTAACAAAGTCATCACAGACATTTTTATTAACAAAAAGTTGTGTTGTTTTCTAACAGGTTATTTCAAAAAGAATGTTGTCATTTTAACACCCCTTCACACTGGAGAGGCAATGAAGAACACATGAAAAAGAAACACTTTATTTTTAGAAGTAATTATTGGACTGGGATTGTAAAAGAAAAAAGTCTAAAATAAATAAAACACTTGAAGTTCTGTGAATCAGGACAACTGCCTTTTAAGGTACTGTTTTAAAAGTGTTATTATAGTGAGGCTGTGTGGAGTACTTCTGTGTAATTAGCTTCTCATTTTGGAGTTTGAATGAAGAATCCTATCTGATCTGGATGTTTTGCACTAAACTGTTCTTTATTTTGTCACTTTAGCTTTTAGGAAGCTAAAACAGACTGGACTCAGTTCTCAGTTTCTTGTGAACTTCTATAGAGTCAAATAGAAAGCATCCTCGGTCTGAGTATGACTGTGTGGTACAGCAGCTGCACAGCACAGCAGAGGACATGAAGAACGTAGTGGTGAAGACAGCCCATGGGATTTTGTGGGAAGTCCACTCCCACATCTGGACTCACTATATGCTGGATGGATCCAGAAGGCCAGACGTATCGCTGCTGACCCCACCCATATGCACCTACAGTATGCTAGCTATGGACTGTTTATACTGCTTCCTACTGGGAAGAAGTAAAGGAATTAAAAACACACCAGCAGACTGACGGACAGCTGTGAAACACTGATAAATCTAAATTCACCTGTGATTTTTGCATGTATTATTTTGCACACATGCAGATTATAGTGTGCAATAAACTTTACAGTGTTTGTTTCTTTATAGCATTTTCTTGTGTGCATGAATATCTGTGTGTGTACAGTATGTGGGGGTTTTAAGTGTCTCTTCTGATTCTTTCAAAAAATAATGACAATAAAGTGTTATTCCTCTTTTTTTCCACTAAAAAGCTTTTGCCAGTGCATAATGGTTGGTGTCTCCTGCCACTGAACACCTGAGTCTGAGTATGTTAGCTTAAGCTATAAAAGCTAATGTTAGCATACAAGCTGCAACAGTGCAACCAGCAATGAGACCTAAACATTCCAGTTTTATTATTATTGATTGATTTATTATTTCAGCTTTTTCTGCTCAGATAGTGAGTCTGGATGAAATGGTGATAGTCTTAATTCTCTTATTTGTTTTGGCTAAATATTAGTCTGCTACTTTGACACTGTAAGAAACATTACTGAGGTCTGTTGATTTATTAGGGTCAAACTAATGCGTGGGATGCATCCTATACTGTTGTTTCTTGATGTTTGTTCAAATATTTTACAAAATCCTCAAATCCCATTTTGTATCTCCATTCTAGGGAGACTTGACCAGATAATTCATTAAACTAAACACTTGTCTTTTCACATTTTAACACACATTAAATAGTATTTGCTTTTTTATTGTAAGAATGAGTGTTTGCTCATTTATTTTATTGACCTTTTCTAACATTTTCATTTCAGTTGATGTGTTTGTAACCAGCTGATGTGGCATGACATGTAATTAAGCTCAATCAAGCTATCTAATGGACACATTGTTTTGTCTATCTGAGAATACCTGACGTTACCATTTAATAATATGAATAGAATCTGCAGGGTTCTCACACTTTTATCCAAATCACTTTCAAGGTGAGTTTCAATATTTTTCTGCACCTTTCTTGGTGATGAACAGTTCATAGACACTCAAAAGGTTTACTTCATGTCCATTCCTTCGTAAAAGTAAATGTGATGAAGCTACAACAGAGATGCATTGATTTTGATTTAAGGGCTGATACCAGTTCACGGTTTTTGTTCTTGAGCTTTTGATTTAATTATTCTCAAATAAGTATAACTAACAAAAAACTTACTGAGTATAAAAGTTAAAACTTTCTCATAGCTTTGCAATAATTAGCACTTAGTGATGGTGAGTTCAGGGACTGATAAAATTAGTAGAATTTTTGAGTTTCAGACCATCCAACCACCAATCAAGCCATTGTTTTGTGCACTTCTAGTTTTAAGCTCTTTCAAGGACTTTATTAAAAATTCAAGTATCTATAAAACCTTGAAGGCACCATATTAAAATTCAAAAATCTGTATGGACTCTGAATTTTTTTCCACATTTATCAAGTTTTTATTTACTGAAGTAACATTTGGGGTTCATACTTTTAAAAAAGAAAGAAAGAAATCTGAGAGCAGCTGTTACAGAATGGTAGCTCTTTTACAGCCATATGGAGGTCCAGAAAAGCAGCAGAAAGAAGCGCCTCCTGTTCTTGCTGTAACTTTATTTCCTCTTTGCAGTAACTCTGCTGGAGCTGACAGGAGGCCTGCCACAGTGGGAGCAGGGTCAGGATGGAGAAAGGAGAATTAGGACCAGAGACATGTGGCACAAAGGTTCCCGGTACTGAGCGAACAGATGGCTGATCCAACGTGAATCAGAGTGCTGACCTCTTCTCCCCTCCGTACAGTCCACATGTACACAAAACCTGACCCCATAATGCACTCGTGCATGCACACATGCATGTGTACTTGAAAACGTTGTTACACACCGAACAGATGTTGCCTTGACACAGCTGTTTTTGCCAGTGCTGCTTCCAAAACTCATTCAGCTTCTAGCATCAATCCAGATTCAGATTCCCACCAACCTGAATCATTCCCCGTCCCTACCACACCTACACAAAAGCATGTGATTAACAGCCTAGCACGGAGGCTTATGTTGTGGTAAATGATCCCTGTGTGAAGGCACGCAGACTGCAGGGAATAACAGAGCTTTAGTCAGCCCCTCCTCTTCCTCTGCAAGCACACGCTGAATTACCTTGTCGCTAAGCAATTATTTGTCCTGTCCCAGCTTTGGAGTGGTGTAAATTACTTTAAGTGCACTTTGCTGGGGACACCATCACGGTAATGATAATTGCAGCGGGGTTCTGACACACGCAAATATTCAGCTATACCTTTAGATAGAGTCTGCATTTAGGAGGAGATGCAACTCAAGACAGAGCAGCAAAGAAGAGCTCAGACTGATGACTGACTGTCATTGGCTTGTATTCATCATCGGGTCCTTTTTCCTATCATTTTGCTAAAATGCAAGTCTGTCATTTCCAGATAAATCTTTGTTTTTGAAGCATCTGTTGTTATTTTTACTCTGTTTTCCCCACCCTTTCATTTTAGCTGTGTCAAGTTAATTCTCTTGCAGTAAGAGTTCAGCCCCAGCAGGTGTCACTCACGGCTACTGTGCGTCTTCTAGGGGGTAGAAGGTAAATACCCCCAAACTTTCCCATTGTTCATCCATGACAGTTTGCTTTCCCTTTAAATTCCAATAAGCTGCACAAACTGATTTTCTTTAAATATCAAGTCACGTCAGAACAGGGCAGCTATCTATATGGCTGCTGCAGCAAAGAGCCCTAAACCAGATCTGCACCTCAGAGGCACAGCTTTCAACTTCCAGACAGACGCTGTCTCCTTTCCTCAAACTCTGTTTCATCTCAGATAAACGTTGTAGGAAAAAAAAAAACATAAAACCTGCATGCTTTTGTGTCGGGAAAACCGAAGGCCATTTCAGGAAATGTCAAACAACATCTGCAAGGAAGGAGTCTATAAACAGACATGATGGTGACTGAAAGGCACTCACATGTTGTGCAGAACACACCAGCCACAGTGGGGGTCCCCGGAGCTCAGACACTCCCCGCAGGTCCCGTACTGCTCACAGGACTCGATGGGAACCTGCGTCACCTGCAAAGACAAGACGGTAAAAAAAACCTTTTAATTCTCCAGTCCTATTTGATGTTAATCATGAACCACTCTGCTCTTGTATGAATTTGTGAGGTGTCAACTGGACAAGCAACAGTTGCCTTTATCTGAGACCATGAAAACAGCTGTGAACAGCTGGGATCGTTTGGCTGAAGGAGGCTGTTTCTCTGCCATCAATGGGCGTCTGTCTGCCCCGGGGCATCTGTCCACCTCGACAGAGCAAACACACCTACACATGGACGAGCAGCGACAGATGGAGCGGCCTGATTGCGAAAAACCTGTCAGGAGCTGGTGTCAGGTTCAGGTTTATTAGTAAAGAATGCAACTAAACTGCCTGATGAACAAAGATATTTTGTTTACAAAATGAGAAATAACTCTCAGGACTTGAAAACAAAACTTAAACGAGTGAAGAAAATAAAAAGAGACCAAATATCAACTGAGATATATTTCTGAGCAAAGCAAACTCCGCTTCACGTCCCTCATAGATCACCACACTACTCCAGACAGGACCGCAGGGCTCCAATCACCTGAACCACTGAAACCTGGAGGTGCTTTTTGTTTGGGTTTTTGTTTTTTTTTGTGTACAAAAACCCAGTTGACAATTTCCATATGTGAAAACAACAGGACACCTGAGGTAGCCAGAGAGTGAGTCAGCTGTGATCCTGATTCTACAAAACACACTCTGAGTTTCACACATCTAGAAGATTACACAGGCTGGTGTATTCATATATTAAAAAAACATGTTTTTATTAAAGTGAGACATATAATCAAGTAGAATCGAGGGCTGCATGGTGGTACAGTTGTTAGCACTGTTGCCGTGCAGCAGGATGTCGTGGGTTTGCGTCCCGGCTTGGCGGTCTCTCTGCGTGGAGTTTGCATGTTCTCCCCGTGCATGTGTGGGTTCTCTCCGGGTACTCCAGCTTCCTCCCACAGACCAAAAACTTGACTTTTAGGCTAACTGGTTTAGTAAATTATCCTTAGATGTAAGTGGGTGTGTGACTGGTTGTTTGTCTCTGTGTGGCCCTGCGATGGACTGGCGACCTGTCCGAGCTGTCCCCCGCCTCTCGCCCCTTGACCGCTGGAGATAGGCACCAGCTGCCCCACGACCCTCAGTGGAAGATGAAACGGTTAAAGATAATGGATTGATGGACATATAATCAGACTTCTCTTTACTTTACAACATCTTCTTAGTGTCATCTTTTTCAGCATTAGCATTAAATATAATATGGAAACTTTTGGACGACTCTTCTTCACTGAGATTTGTCAAGAGACTCGCTCTTCTTCTTTCATCTTTACACAGCAGCTGTAGCCTGATTGACTGAACTTATTTTCTCAGTCATGTTACATGTAAACAGACAAATATGGGAAACAATAAAATGAAGCTACATAAAGTCTAATAAAGAACTTTGAGATTGTGATTCTCCACCACGCTCAAAGGGACAAACTGTGTGTGTTAAAGTGAGACCATGTCAAATCTGAGTCATATTGATTTGCGTCCCAAATCCTGCATGACTCCATGGTCAGTTCAGGTCAAACACAGACAGAGAAATCAATACTTTAATTACCCTGACAGGTGTTTACATTGGAATTGTTTTTCTTCTTTAGAAGTCCCACATCAAACCTAATTAAATAGGAAAGTTCAGACTTTTATTATCTATGACCAAATCTTTTGTCTGTGTGAGTGTGTGCGTGCGTGTGTGTGTGTGCGTGCGTGTGTGTGTGTGTGTGTGTGTGTGTGTGCACATTGATGTTTGTGTTGGTTGGTCTGTTTGTAAAATATCTCAAAAATCACAGGACAGATTTTAATCAAACTCATCTAGTGATCGATTGTTGGAGTCAACACAATTAAAGATGGCCACCAGTGACTTTAGAAAAATCCCCAAAATAACAGCAACGCAGTCAGTTTGAAAGAGACTGAGCAACAATTTTATGTCGTAGCAGTTGGAAGCGTTTTCTATCACATTTTCTGAGTGCTAACAGATTGCATGGGATTTTGTGAAATTGCACAAGATTGCACGTAAAAAAACAAATTGGCAATACTGCAAATAATCTTTGGCCTTTAATTATAACTGCAATTACAATGTGACTGCACAAAAATTGCAGAAATTATCAAAAATAAATGTCACATAAATGCATATCTATTTACAGTATCTCAGAGTGCCACTATCTGACCCTTACCTGTATAGATTCCTGCCACTAGTTGATATGTCCAGTTTCTGTCTGTTTCCTGGTTCAACTCACTCGCATGATCCTCAGTTTGTTTGTTCAGCAAAGAGTTCTGCAGGTCCACACGTCAGTTTGAGTGTCTATGTGTGTGCACATTTTTTGTGGTGTGTGTTTTTAATAATCCCATGAGGCTGTCACACTCACACCTGCATCTCAGTGTGTCATCTTCACTAGCTTCACACATCCTGACACATGAAGCAACAGAAACACCTCCAGGGCACGGCAGATTAACGGCTGACGAAGGGAATCTCCAAGCATGAAACAGATTCATTTTCAGTTCTCGGAGTCTTTTAATTTTCTGGTAATTGCCCTGGTGGATGATGACGGCAGACTGTGTGTGTCCACAGGATTAGATCAACACCTAATACACAACTCTGTAAAATGTGGCAGAAGGAATGACGGCTGCAAACAACACCCTGGAAGTGTTTTTCTGACCCTGTGCTAATCTCACACTCTGTGAAATCAAGTGCTATTGAGCCAAAATCTTACGGGGCTGATACTGCTGGAGACACGTTGTGAACGGTATCATCGAGGGAGTTTCCAAAAACTCTTAAAACAAAATGTTCTCACATGAATCACCCTATGTTTACACATATAGATAAAAAAGTTGATGTTGTGAGTACTAATCAAGTTTGATTACAACTACAAATTTGCAGTTTTTCAACAGTCATAGCCCAGTTATGTACTAGACTTGACACTAGAGGCATAAATTACCAGCAAGGCAGAATTAACAGCTGAGTGTCTGTGATGCTTTTCTTTTGTGAACATTATACATCAAGTTTTAAAAACAGCTGACTGTGAAACAGATGACATGTGTCTGCCCTGCTTCTGTAAAGTTACACAACCCGTCAGCTGTTATGAACACTGTGAGCCTCTCTAATTTCCCTTTGTTTACCCCTTCCCTCCATCTCAATACCCATCCACCTGTCTGCCTAGTCTCGAACCCTGCAGCAAAACAGAAAGACGGTCCCAAAGGACAAAGAAACCATTGAGTCCATGGGGATTTGAGGGTCTGTGTCCATGGACACTCCTGTTATATTAACCCCCCGTCACTTCAACAAACTCTGTTTGTGTGTGTGTCATGCCTAGCTTCGGGACAAACAGGTGGCATGCTGTAATGAGCTGCAGACGGGGTCACATCAGCAGCAGAAGCAGCAACTGATGACAAACAAGCCCACCAAGATGGAGATTTGACTGAGGGAACAGCAGCTCTGCCTGCGTGGGTGTGTAGAACTCAAAAGCTCTCAATCCTGAACCCAAAGAGAGTCTCCGTTCTCTTTGAGTTTCAGCGGCAGCTTGCACCCGCGGAGCGACATTACTGCCACCTACAGAAAGTCCTCAGATCTTTCCCCAAAAAAAACATGCATGAAACTGTTGAAACTTAAGACCATAACTTTCACAGAAGCCCAGCCCCATGAAAGGGTTACAGTGTAGAGACAGCTGTCAGAAAGGGGGAGGAGGGGGGTGTCGGTGTCCCTTATAGAGTGGTGTGTAAAGACAGACAGAACCGCCTCACCTGCTACAGCGAGACACACTGAAACACTCAAATAAAGCATGGGGGGACAATATGGAGGAAGGGAACGAAGAGGTGAGAACTGAAAAAGTACAGCCTAGTAAAGAAAGTGAGCATGTTGTGTGTTTTTGTCCCTGTGAGTGAACTGATGTTGAGACCGGCGTGGGT
>SSNR01000289.1:510879-540642 GCA_006937965.1 Callopanchax toddi
CGCTACAGTCATTCAACACAGCAGGCCTGCACAATGAAGCCCCTTCTCCCACTGAGTGTGCATGTGTTTGAAGGCACACACGCACGGCGCCACAACGGATGTGCAGATTGTTGTTCCTGCGTTTCCACCAGAAACAAAAAGAAGCATCGCTATGATCCTCTGACTCTCTCTGTATCAGCGTCCCAATAAATAACACACACTCACACCCCACTGCTGACTTGAGGTAAGCTTGTCAGTGAGAAATCCTGCGCCCTACTTTTAAATGAATGCTAATAAAATTCCAGCTTAAGATGACCTAAGCAGGGGGTTATTCACCCAGAGAAGCTACAGTACAGTCGCACAGTGGAGCGCGCTGGGTGACGGAGTGACAGCCGAGGGTTAAAACTGCTTCCTCTTTCAGTGGTGTGCTGAATAGGCTTTAGATTCCATTATTATAGCTGACCATTCACTAATGAAGGGTATTCTTTCTGTTACTGAAATGTATAGCAGGGATTAGGGGAGCAGTGTGATTGTCCAGCTTTAGATAGCTAAGGCTTTAATGCAGAAATACAAAGTTCTTATTAACTTGAAGAAATGAAGCCGTGGTCTAGGAGGAGTTTCAGCTTTGCAGCAGTTTAATAAGAAAATGTGTGATAGGTGTTTGATGACATCTATAAATCTCACAGTTTTGACATGATGAAATTGCAACATTTCTGTTTTTTTCTCCTAGGACAATGTCCACGTAACCTCTTTGTCATGGTTTAAAGTTTTTTTGCGTTTGATCCTCTTTTCTTTGTTTCATTTTGATGTTTTCATGTCACTTCTTGTCATTTGCTCAATGGTGTCGGTCAGCTCCCCAGTCACTTTGCTCATCACACACCTGAGTTCTGGCTGCTAATTACCCCAGCTGTTTGTCATACAGTAATTATCACCCCAGAACATATACTCCTCAGTTTCTCTAAGTCGTGCTGCCTCCTGTTTTGGCTCCTCGGATTTCCCCAGTGACTGCAAGTTCGCTTTTTGTTTCATCATCTGTGTCTGCTGCATGGGTTATTATAATAGAACACCCAGAGTTGTGCATATTTTCAAACATTAACCTTAAACATGTTTTTGCAACATTTCTGACCTGAGTTAATGTGAGCTAATGGGAGTTACATCTCTTTCTGCTCCTACAGCTTTTTCTGGCTCACCTGTAGGAGTCAGCACCACTGGATCCCAAACGTCTTCTCTTATAATTCTACTGATTCACAAACAAACTGGACCTGTGTCAGCAGCAAACAACAACAAGAGAGATTTATTTTATCAGTAATGAACCATCAGATTATTAAACAGGGTTGCCTGTAATGAGTCTCCCAACAGATTGTAGCACTAGACTCTTCTTCTATAACCCAATGGTATCATCACTCTATTTAATCCCACCAGCAAATAATCTACTTGAACTAGAGCCACCTCTCATCGCTACCTCATAACAATCAGAACATAGAGCTAGTCTGTTCTAGAATGACTCATCCCTATTAGCCCCCTAAATGGCCATCAATGTGATCCTAGTAGGATGGAATGAAATCTCCTCAGATGAGAAACAAAACATCTTCAAGAAACTAAAGAAGTCCAGCTGCCTTTATTTCAGCCTACTAGAGTTACCGTTTGATACATTTGCATACTCTCACCTTTCTTGTTCAACCTTTATGCAGAAGCCATCTTCAGAAAAGCAGGCGTTGAAGAAAGAGAAGGCATCAAAATTGGAGGAAGACTAATCAGAAACCTCAGATACGCCGACGACACCACTCTGATATCGACTAGTGACGAAGGGCTGAGAGATCTACTGAAGGCAGTCAAACAAGAAAGCACCAAAATGGGACTTTTGCTAAACCCCAAAAAAGACAAAGATTTTAACCACGGCAACAATCATGACAATGTATTTAAGGTGGACAGTGATGAGTTAGAAATAGTCAAAGACTTTATCTCACTTGGAAGCATGGTTACATCAGAGGCAACTACATCAGCAGAGATCAGAAGAAGATTTTCTAAGTCAACAATGAAGTCACTTGACAATGTATTCAAATCAAAGAACATCTCTAAAATGACCAAATTATGACTAGTTTAGTATTTCTGTTTTCACCTACAGATGTGAGAGTTGGACGATAAAAACGTGCTGGAGAAGAATGTTATCAATACCATGGACAAACAAATCAATTATAAAATAAATAAAGCCTGATATGTTGTTAGCATCAAGAATCACTAAGCTATGATTAGTTTATTTTGGAGATATTATCAGAATACAAGTTCCCTGGAAAAAAACATCATGAGGGGCAACACAGAAGGGTCAAGACGAAGAGGAAGACCAGCAATCAGACGGCTTGACTCAATCAAAACAACAACTCAAAAGACCCTGTCAGAACTATCAAGACTGGCACAAGACCGATCTACAGATCGTTTATCCATCAAGTTGCTATGGCTCAAGACAGAGCTGAAAGACCTTAAGAAGAAGAAGAAGAGTTACCATGACCTGGATGACCGACAATCTTCACCAGCACTTTCATTACGATTGAAAGCAAAGAGAAAATGTGAAAGAATTGTGGAACTTTGTGTGGGATGCTTGTCAAAATCGCCATGAAACTATGTGAACTACAGCCAGTTTCTCACTGGACTGCAAATGTTGGCAACAAATTGCAAACAGCATTTGCAAGTAAGTTTCTAAAATGTCTCAAAGTGTGCAAAGGTTCTAAATGTTCTTAGAGGAGTTGTAGGGTCTTGATTTAATACCACTTGAAATATGAACATGTTAAAAAAAAGCTCTCTGAGAGTAATCAAAGTGTTGACAGGAAACTGGAGAACATTTCAATTCCTCCATCACTGTTGTGGCTCCAACTAGTCACCAACAGTTGTGGCCCATTGAAGCTTTTACTCCTCCATCACACTTCATCTAAATACCGATGCTGCATGCTCACTTACATGTAGTTAAAGCTACTGAAACTAGCATGTTTTTGTGACAGCATCCTCTCTTATAGTTGTTACTGAGTGATAGAGGTGAGAACATTAGCATGTGTTTCTACTTTTTGTAGCATTTAGAGAAAAGAAGCCATATACGTAATAAAAGTCCTTCTGGAGGCTTGTGAAGAAGAAAAACTGTCTCTGCTTCACTTTTAACATCATTTTCAAGAAAAGGTGGCAGAAATAGAGGATGAGGTGTTCTGCTGTGGCACCAAACAGACTCCAACAATATATGTGCATTATATAGGACCAGGAAGACTTTCATCTGCTCCAATAGGTCTGAGCCTAAGAAGGAATGGTGGCTCCATTTTCTTTCCTCTGCTCTACTGAGACCAAGCCATGCTCATTGCACCTCTGTGATGGATGGGGACAGAGGGGCTAAGTTGGAAGAGAGGAAGGAAAAAGACTGACAGCAAAAAAAGTTATAAGGGAAGACAGAGCAGAGCGGAAACGGCCCATTGCCCTGAGTTCTGATGGGACCCACTCTGTGTGGCCAGATGTGCCTCACCAGGCTGAGCCAAAGAAAAAGCAATAGAAAGAGAAGAAATCCTACTATCACCAGTAATGGAGAGGGAGCTGTTTTGCACGCTGTCGTCAAGGCAACAGCTGAGGCTGTGACCTCGGGAACACCTCCACAAGTACCACCAACACCACCAACCCCTCCAACCTTAAAAACCTCCAGCTGCATGGTAAACAGCTGGCACCTCTGGGACTTCCTGCCATCTACACCTCCTTTTAAACACACACACACACACACACACACACACACACACACACACACACACACACACACACACACACACACACACACACACACACACACTAGTGCACCCCCACCACCCCAACTCACACCTATCCATTTTTAATGAGAGTAAGCCAGGCTACCACGTCACTGGAATGAGGCACATCGATCATGAACACAATACCCATTCCAGCAGAGAGGAAGAGAGAAAGCATGGGAGGGGTGAGAGTATGACTGAGTGTGTGTGTGTGTGTGTGTGTGTGTGTGTGTGTGTGTGTTTGAGGGAGACTAATGACAAAGGCACAAAAGCAGAGCAAATAGTTGCTGCAGAATGAATGAAACCGATGAAACGTTCAGACCCCTGAGTCTCTTCCTCCCACAGTGACCTCGTAGCTACTGTTTCTTGCATTAATGCTCCCAACACAAGGACATCTGAACCTTTAATCTGCTCTAGTAATCCAACTGAGGCTGCTCCTCAGTACAACAGCCACATCATCCTTGTCTTTTCCTCACCCTCCCCTTCATTTAGCGCTCTTCTCCTCAGCTCAAAATCCATCTGCTGTAATCTCTAAGACCAGAGAAAATCTGCTGTGTAGCATTGTGGTGAAGATGTGTCCACTAGCTGGTGCACGCACAAGGAGCTACAAGATACAAAAGCACACACACGTGCACACAAAGTCAACTCTAAATCTGTATTTTTGGTCACAAAACTAATAAAGTTTTTGACTGTGTGTGTTCCTTAGCAATATATCTCATAAAACCACAGAACAGATTTTAATAAAACTGTCAGAAAGTAATTATTTTTGTACATCTCCTACCAAGTAACCTTTAGAGTCACCATATCAGTCAGTTTTGCAGATCCTGAGCTGAAAGTCATAGTGGTTAAGAGTCATCTCTGCCACAGAGTCTGTGCTCTGACAGATTTGCTTGAAATTCTTGTTTAAAACGTTGCCATTAACTGTTCAACTCAACTTCATTTATCTATTAGCAAAATGTTTCATGAACTGGTGGACAGATCTTAATAAAACTCATAAAGTAATCACTGCGTGTACTGTACATCAAACTGAAACACTTTTAAAGTTTACTGGAGTCTAGATGGCCACCACAGCTGACCAGAATCAGCAAACACAAACATGACTATCGCTCAGTCAAATGGATTTAAGTCTTCAATGGGTGGACGTCTGCTTCCTGAGTCAACCGGAAACATGATGGCAGCAATGGCAAATTTGATATTAGCAAACAAATAATGACTCTTCAAACATCAATTATCCAAATATTGGGGAACAGTTTCAGGTGTTAGAAGCTGAGAGTTGTTCTCAACATAAGTAGATCTTATTTTAAAAGCCTAGCATAAAAGGTGGGGGTTGAAATGAATTCCTTTAAAGACTCTAAGCCTTTTTGAGGGTTTTAAGAGTGAAAATGAGGATGAATGGCTTGTTTGATGCCGTCTAAGGGTTCAGTCAGAAGGTCCATGCCTATCATCAATATTCATCCTAATTCTGGCCGGCCCTGAGAGGAGAGGTGCGAGGTTCTGTGGACGTGTTGTGTGTGGGTAGTGTAAGGATAATCCTGCCTCCAGACTCACACCAGCAGCTTGATTAAGGACAGACGCAGGGCGCGGTCCTGATTGCTATAAGTGAGCTGGCGCTGATCCGTCGGTGGCTTGAGTTCAACGTGCTAAGATAGCACAACAGCTGGGAGCTTTGGGGGCTTAAAAACACATTCTTGGAGCAAATGTGTTAAAGTAATTACTACAGCGACATGTGCACAATATGGCAGCGCACAAGTAACCTCATCAACATAAAGACGACAACATTTATCCCCAAGAGGAGCTCTTTATCTACCGTATCTGTTCTGTGTGACGAGGAAAGCGTCTTACGTTGTTGTTGTTGCTCCTGTTAGAAATATCATAAATCTTCTCAACAAGTCACTTGAGAGAAATATGTGTTGTGGGGGTAAAAAAAAGCAGAATATTGATTTTCGTTTACAGTACAACACTTATTGCTGAACTGTCTTATGCAGGAAACATTCAGGATTCATGAAGGTAAGGTGAATTTGGAGATAATGCACTGTGCGTATTTGAGTTCTTTTTGAAGGTCAGGTCTTTTTAAGCTGCGTGGCTTTTAGAATAACTGATCTTGAAGCAGAGGAAATAGCATTCAGAGTGGTATTACTCACTGGATTCAAGAGGCCAAACATGGAAGAGAAAGAGAGAGAGAGAGAGAGAGAAGGGCTGACACAAAATGAAAGGACACAGCTTCCCTCACACAAACAGCCATCTCGCATACTCCAAAAATGATTAGGTGTGAAAATGGGAGCTTTAAACTGATATTGTCAAGGCTAGAGCGCTCGGTTCATCTTAGTCCTCTATTAATTCACTAAAAAGACAAAAGCACACACTCAGATGAACACTCACACATTCTCCTCAGATATTGGATTTGGACTGAGCTTTCAGATTTAGGTCAATTGAAAACAACAAGACACTGTCTCACCATAAGACCGGGTTTAAGACACAACAAATAGGGACAGGAGAAAAGCTGGGTGCTGGGGTGGGGGTGGGGGGGGGCATTCTGAGTAGGGAGGGGGTGTTGAGATAAAACTGATTATTATGTTTTAATAACTAAGCAAATCAACAAACAACACACAGCGCTAACTCCCCCCAACCCCAAAGCCCTCGGCCCCGGCTCCAGCCTAGTCCGGTCCGGTCCTTGGCAGCTCATCAGAGGAAACAGACTGGTAAGAGACAAACTGCCAGGCAGGAAAAAAAGGGGGAGAAACAGGTCAAGCATACGCCTTTTGACCGAAGTTTGAACTTTGAAGCTTGGGTTGAAGAGTTAAAGCCTAATGTGGAACAATAACTATCCATTTAAAGCAATTAGAACTCAGTTCAGTGTTTTTCTTCTCCAGCTGTTCAGACGTCTGAGATGATCATTGAGCTTCAGATGAACAGAATATAAAAAGGGAATAACAGGATAACACAAAAGACATTTGATGTTACTGTAACCAGGCATCAAAATTAAACAATAATCCCAGATCTTATTGTTTAATAATAGAATACTGTTGTCTGCTTTAGAAAATCAAAATATGAGCAGTAATGTTTGTCCTTGTCTCTGTGTGGGTTTTATACGTTCATCAACAGAAGTACATTTTTTACTGTAACTCTCAAAGTTTTAATTGAACATCTACAAGCAATTAGCTTTTTGATTTAACCTGATTCAAGATGGCCACCACAGCTAGCAAACTCTAGCAAACAAAAAATAACTAAAACATTGTCAGTTTTACAGATATTGAAGCTAAACTTGGTGTGGGAGTAGGTGAGAGTGATCCCAGCCACATACACCAAACACGACTACATCAGTCTGCCGATGTTCTTTATTCATTTATTAACCTTTATTTAGCCAGGAAATGTCCCATTGAGTTTCAGAAAGTCTTTTTCAAGGGAGTCCTGGATTACCACCTATAGGGCATGTTGTGATCTGTGCGATATATCCGTGGTCTGGGGGGTTATGAGGTTAGTGATAGGTTTGTGGTCCGGGGTAGCTGGGGGCGCATGCTGCTGGCCTATAGGAGCAGCTCCTCATCCTGAAGCTGTGCGGGAGGTGCCACATTGAATCTCTGTGTATTTGATGAAATAATAACAGTTTGAGGGCCAGAAACAGGAGGCTCGCAGGCCAGATCCGGCCTGTTGAGTGCCCCTGTACTACATTTTTGCTTAAAACTTTGACAATAACAGTTGATGTCAACTCCATTTAACATGTCAATCATGACCTATCAAATTTGAAAAAAGACACAAAAATGGTCACATTTCTGTCAGTTTTGCAGATTTTGTGCTTCATGTGGTAGGCGCTCAAAGTCATTTATAATCAGGGGTACACACAATGTATTCATTTAGATACTCAGGGGAGAACCTGGTGCTGATGTTTGGTACGCCGCGAGTTAGTGGGGGCGCGATCGGGACCATGAAAGGACCCAAGACACTTGAAGCAGGGAGTCACTCCTGAACTACATCCAGTTACTGGCTGGAACAAAACGACTCTTTATTTAAAACAATGTCAGAGAGCATAACAGCATCAACCAGTTCTATCGAGGAATTAGTGACGCACACTTAGGTGTCACAACAAAAACAGTCCCCCAACATAATTCTGCATGCAGCTTCCATCCGCAGAGGGATCAAGTCTGCATATGATATCTGCGGTGCGCATGCGTACCGGTGGCCTAGTTATGTGCACCCCTGTAATAGTATTACTTTGCCGACAAATCACACATGTTCTTGCAATATTGCTTGAGATCATACAATAAAATATTTTCAAGATTAGAAGAAACCACTACAACTTCATCATTTCTCTTGAGACATGAAAAGCAATGAGTGATGCAAAAGATTCCATGCTTAGGCCCTCCAAAGGATCTACTCTCATTGTGACTGCATGGCCTCAGTGTTCAGCTTGTATCTCTTGAACTGACGAATTAAAAGATATAATGGGGCAGTTGGTAAAAAGGAGACGACAGAACCCACCCTAATCGTGTGCCTGTGCACACGAGTGGAGACATTTACCAAAGAGAGAGGACTCACATGGTATTTTGAGGCAAAAGAGGGAGAACGAGAGTAGACGTAAAGGAGTGAAGGAATCGAGCAGTGAGAAGGATGAAAAAATCCAACATATCAATACACACAGAGAGAAGTGTATCAATTATGTATGGCTTCAATGTTCTTCTGTGTTGAGAAGAGAAGGAGGATAAGTTCAACCTAGAAAAGAGTGTGTTTTTGATTATGCACCATCTGTGCTTTAGTACTGTATATACAGCAGCCCACTGAAGGCCTCCATGTTTTAAAATGCCAACGTTCAATAACTTACATCAAAACACAATGTTTATAAAAACAGACACAAAGGGAGATTTTGGATTTTCAGCCACATTTTGCTGTCTGTTTTTCCTTCTGTGCATTTTTCATAACAAAACTGAACAATCTGCAAAGAGAAAGATGTTTTATTTGTTTATACATCTGTGGTTTCACCTGACAGCTTCTTTTACAGTAAAAGCAAAATGTCAAACAGTTCTAATGATATCTCCACAGGCTTCTCTTCTTTCTAGATCCCATTTGTTAAACAAGGTAAGGGTCTTAGGATGGATATGGACCAAAAGTCCCTGCTCTTTAAAACAAGCCTTTCTCATGGTTGTTTTCCATTTATCTCTACATCTCTTTCTTTCTCCTTTCTCTTTTTCCTGCTGCACTCTTGTGTTCACTCTTTCTTTGCGGCCGCTCATGGAGGTGGCTTCTTTGCTCAGTAATTCAGTAAGGAGACTAAAAGGAGGAAATTATATCCATGCTGGCTGACCACTTTGAACTCTCAGTCTCCCTCCACAATGCTTGGCAACTGGTTTAAAGGGCCGCACTGAAATTTAAGAGATGGAAACAAGGAGCTTTCAAAGTGCCTTTAGACTGCACACACACACACACACATGCACACACACACATACACGCACACACACATATACTGTAAAGACTATCTCAGTTTAAAAAATAATATATATTGTAGTTACTTTGTTCTTTTGGATATTAATAGTTCTTTTGAGTACTTTACATATGTGCCTCTTATTATGTTGCATATATATGAATATTACAGTTGCCCTACGTGCCATAACGCTGCAATCTACTGCCTTTAAAGCCATTACATTGGGGACTGTGTGCAATAATAGACTACATTTCTGCCATACTGATGTCATGAGTGTGTGCAGTCTTCCACTCAGACACCATCAGACATCACAGCAAAGTGCCCCCCTCTATGCTAATGGTGTAAGACATCTGGAAAAGCAGCCACTTCAAATCCTAATATGAAATTAGCAGTGGGATTTTAGTGTCCCACCCCAACACGTATTAAACCTCTGAAAGCTCCTTTATGCTGCTGAACTTTATAGATTTTTATGTTTTTGCCATAAATAAAGACTCATATGGTCCCAAATGGATATTTCAGATTTGTAGAAGTGAGTTTCTGTGAAAAGTTTAAGAACAATTAATATCCTATGTGCTGCAGCAAGCTCTTTGAACAACCTCAGTTTAGAGAAATAGACATTAATTCTGACAGGATTGACAAGCTAACATTGAGTCTCGTTGCAAAGCAGAAAAATATCTCAATGGTTTATAAAAACATAATATTTTAAACCACTAGACTGATGCCTGATCAGAACTGGTCTCTGTTTCTTTGAACAGAGGTGGTTCAAAGTGATATCTGCCACAGGTATTCACTATTTAGAGTCTAAATAGATTATTGTTAGCTTTGATTGCATTGCTACATCCTCATTTGTAAGTCACTTTGAATAAAAATGTCTGCCAAATGCATAAACATAAACACGAAATTATGTGTTCACATAAACATTCCATATGATCTCACTTCAAAGGATCAGAACCTGCTGTGTGACTTCAACCTTTACTGTATTGAAAACACACTGTTATGGTTATATGGGCGGGGCTTTAATAGCTCCACCTACATTACAATCTGACCCTGTTACTTCCTTGTCTTTGAAAAGCCACATCCCTTCTGAGTAAAAACAGAGGCTATCAAAGTGTAAGTGATTAGAATTTTAGTTTGTTCCTAGAAAGACAGAGATATTAATCAGCTGGGGATTAGAAAAACATTTTGCTGGTGGGAAATAACCACTGAGAGTGTCTCTATAGACAGACCAATCACAAACTGAAGTGGACTCCTTAATGGGAGGGACATTTGCTTAAACAGAAGTGGAGAATATGAGAATGAGACTAAATGCATAAATAGTGGAAACTCTACTATCTATTTGTGGCATTTCATAGAGAAATATTTGAATATTAGATTCATTGTTTTTATTTATGTGCAAGGTGAAGATGAGTCCTTTCTAATATTATGAAGAACACATTTAAATAAAATAAAGCTTTATTGTCATGGTTTGTTATTAGGGTGAGATTCAGGATGTACTGGATGTGATATTTTGTATAAAAAACATAACAAGTCTAACATTATTATTTAAAAAAAGCATAAAACAGCAAGACGTTTGTTCACAAAGCATCTACTCACATCTGTAGCTTCTAGTTTTTCTGTTTGGTATTTTTGGGTTTCTCATAGGTGATTTTGACCTTCTACTGAAAAAACACGTTTATGCACACCAACATGTTTGGACATTCAGGCCTCCGTAGCAGCTCTGCTCTGCTTTTATAGCAGCACTGTCTGTTTATGATCATGTGACTGATCAGTCAAGTAGAAGATTGATTTAGATCAGCTGGTGTCTACAACTTTTAAACCCATATTGTAATTAAGTTGATATATTTCTGCTGATGCAAATTAGTGTATAAAGTCTCTGTAAACTCTAGTTAGTATTTCCTAGCTGAATATTCCTGTTACATAACAGTGATTTTATTATTAACAAAACATAATTAATAATAAAGTGTTTCATAATCGAGCAGCAGAATTAGGATAAAAAAATAATTTTATACAAAAGTTGACAAATTTTTTCAGATTTAAGAAGAAATTTGAGAAGAAAGCACCATGTCCAGTCCACTGTAAACTTGAATAAGTTCATTTCTGAGTGAGAGTCTACGTGAACAACTTGCTGTTAATTACTGTCTGCCTCCTCCTGAAACTCTGCGTTTATCTGTGGGTCAGCTCTTATCAGGGACTGAAGAACGTCCACGTCCTTCCTCATTATAAATGTATTTATATCCCTGCATTTCTGCCAGCATTTGCTTTCTGCCTTTCTGACTGGCCTCCTTGTCTGTCAATCTGCCGGTCTGGACCTATTTTTTCCCACCTGTCTAGGCTGCTTGTCTGTGTGACAACCTTTATTCCTGTCGCCTCACTGTACCGCTTTCGATCCGTCTCTGCGCCGTCTTTGTCCAAGTTGTCTGAGTGTCTCTCTGCGGGATCCCAGACTGTCAATGCAGCCAGTAATGAGGTGTATGCTTCAGTCAGCATGTGAGGAGTTAATAAGGAAGCAGTAGAGGCCATCACACATCAACAGGCATGAGTGTGTGTGTGTGTGTGTGTGTGTGTGTGTGAGGCTAGAGAGCCTCCTTGGCACACTTAACGGCTGTCTGTCGACCAACGGGAGTATTGATTTGCAGGGGAAAAGCAGACAGAGATGAATTCTGATCCACAGAGGGACTGTGCAGTGCATGTCTGAGTGTGTTACATTTTTTTAACATGTGTGTGTAACAGCATGTGTGTGTGTGTGTGTGTGTGTATGCATGTTTGTTCTCTTTGTTTCTGCGACTCTCCCAGTGTACACGATGTACATACAAATGAAGGGTTTGGATACACCCCGCTGCTCTCGGGGCTGTTGCACATGTGATTGTGTGTTTGTGTGATGAATATTAGTCTGTGAGGAGGAAGATGGAGAGACAGATGGGGGGTGGGTGGTTGGATGGGGTGGGGTAGTATTGATAACCAGGCTCAGGTGGTTAGGAAAACTGCATCTAATCCAGAATCATATGTGTGTGTGTGTGTGTGTGTGTGTGTGTGTGTGTGTGTGTGTGTGTGTGTGTGTGTGTGTGTGTGTATATATAGCTTCTGTGCATGCCGGTTGTGTACCACACAAACTAGCACTCAGCGGGGCTTCAATACTGATACATTAATGAGAATCTGAGGTGTTGCTGAGGCTCAAAGACCTCATCAGACCTTCTAATAATGCCAGTGATTGATTCCAATTTAAATCTCTTCGAAAAACAGAAACACAAAGATTGCTGGGAAACTTTTGCATCGGAGAAGAAATTATTAGGTTTGTCTGTAAAGAAATTCAATGTGGGGTGAGGTGGAGAGAGGAAGCAGCGAGTGATCTTTGCTGGTGTGTCTGAAAGTGCCTGGGTGTCTTTGTTTGGCAGAAGAGGAAAAAATCAACATAATGAGCCCAAACTGCCTTTGTGTTTCACTCTCTCTCCGTCTCTTTCTCCGTCTCTCTCTCTCTTTCTCCACCCGGTGTCTTTTTCTCCCCTCTCATCGCACAATTCCTAGACAGCTGCCTCTGTGCTGCCAAATTAACTGCTCCCCAGTTGCTTTTGGAAAGTGGAAATTAAAAAAACAAGAACTTGCCTCTGAGGTTCACAGTGCTTTTTGTTGAAAGAACAAACTTTATTTTAAATCTGTGGTTCTTAAACTGTGGTACAAGTACCACCGCTAGTGCTCAGGATGTCTTCACTGGCACTCAGAAGACATTTTAGTAGCAAATGTTTCCGTTAAGCTGAACTGTAAACAAAGTCAGGTGACCAGATCCACACCAACACAATGTGGGACATGTTAAATATTAAAGTGCCTGTGACTCCATATTTAAATCACTTTATATTAAACAGGTGTAATCTTTGATGCCTCTAGATTAGCGTTGCACCATTATAACTCAAAATACGCTGTAATTATTTCCTAACGAGCAACTCAGAGATCAGAAGAATGCGCCGCCTTCCGGTTCTGCTGGGTTTCTCCTTATTTGGCAGCCTGACACTTCTGCTGCAGCAGGGGGCAGTGCCGTCGCGTGAAAGAGAAACGAAACTGAAACTAAACACTACACGGTCTATGGGCAATGGCGGCGGCACTGCCTCGCTCCAGTTGTCGGGAACGTGCATGTGGGAGGAGAATTTACCATATAAGCAAGTCCGGATCACTGACCTCATAGCGGGCTGGAGTGAAAAAAACTGTTTGAAACCTGGGTCTGAAATCTGGAAGAGCTTCTCACTGGCTGGACTAGGAGACTGATGGACGCCGTTTTTTGCTCTTTCTGGCAGGTTTAAGGTGAGAACTCAACGTTGCAACATGATAGATAAGTCAGAAAACATGGAAACCGATGTCATGGGACCTTTAAAGGATTTTCAAAGTGTAAACATTGTACTTGAAATGTGCACATTTAATGTGTATGCAGATTATCAACTAACAATAATAATTTATATGACACATGTCTGGGCTGAGATTTGGACCCAGGTCTGCTACATAAAAGGCACTTTATTTACCTCTAGGACAGAGAAATAATGTGGTAAACTACATTACTTTACACTGTAACCCACAAATTACAAATATTAGACCATTTTGAGGGTTTTCTTGTCCAAGTTATATTATGTTTTAGGTTTATTTTGTCTGATATTACAATATTTTTGTGTTTGCATTAGTATCTGTGGATATCGGGTATCGATCAATCCATAAAGCCCAAATATCGGGATCGGTATCGGGACTGAAAAAGCTAAATCAGTGCATCTCTACATCAGGGAAGTCTATGTAGAACAAAAGGTGTCAACCAATAAGGGAATCTGATTGAAGTTAAATCAAATGTGTATTTGAGTGTAAGAAAAATGAGCCAAGACTGTTGTGTATGTTGGGATGTTCTCAGCAACGAATGCATTGAACCAGTGCTTCTTAAGCTGCACCATTCAACCAGAGCATCCAGCATTAGGGGTGTATTTTTGTATCTTGATAGCTCAGTCAGTCTGTTGCTGAAAAGCAAGGCACAGAATGGTGTATCTCAATCACAATCCTATCTTCTTTCTTTAGCCCAGGAGTTAAATCAGAATCAGAATCAGCTTTATTGACCAGAAAGGCGGCGTCCCGCCATTTAGGAATTTGACTTGGTACAGACACCCGGGCTGCCAATGGATGGTGCCTACCTTGCAGATGACATGTGCAAACAGTGTGAAATATGGTTTATCAGAGGGATAGAAATGTGAAGATTGTTAACATGTTCATGTTTATTTAGAGATTGATGCATCCTTGGTCCACCTCAGGTTCATTGGGTGTTTTGTTGGGAGACAACCTCACCCAAAGAGGCCCAGTTGAGGCAGATTGTTCCCCTCATCCATTTGGGTTTCTTGTTGGTTTAAGAATAGGATAAAGAAAAAGGTAAGGTAGAGTTAGTTGTTCAAGTAGTTGAAGGTCAGCTTGCTTGTGTCAGATAATCAATCTGTTAAACACCTTTCAATACAACAAGTAGCACAAACCTAAAAGCTTGTAGGCTAAGAACAGATCAGCTATCACTACTGGTTTTGATGTCTGTCATAATGTAAGTATCAGGTGGAACTCATTATGAAAGTGTGAGTATTATTTGAACCCTCCCTCAGAGTTGGTTACAGTCCTCCTCCGTCCCTCTGTGGCCGTATCTGCTACCCCCATGTGATGCTTATGCCACCACATATCTGATTTAAAAGTCAGCGAGAAGGGTAATATTTCAACATGCAGTCAGCAGACAGAGTTCAGATCAACTGGTCTTATCTAGCCAGTGCTCCTTCTAATATAGTTCCTCCAATATTGTATTAAAGATATGCTATCTGTGTCTGCATATGAACCAGACGACATGGATAAATGTCCAAGTGTGTTCTCACACATCTTTCAAAAACAGTGGCAGCAGATATTTAGATAGAATTAGGAAACGATGCCTCTCACTCTAAAACCAGATCCGGACCCTCATAAACATTAAAACTACGTTTTTTTAGCACAAGGCAGAAAACCACAACCGTTTCTGTAAATGTGCACATTGAAATAATATTCTGTCCACTAAGAGTCTAAAATAGGGGTATCAGATTTAATTTACCATCATCAAACACACTTGCATAAACACACAGATGTAAATCCACACTTGCACAAGCTGGGTGACACAACAATCCATCATCGGGGCTCAGGCTGACAGTTTTGTCAAATTGAGCCGCAGGGGATAGGAGAGCAGCATTGTGGAATTGAGTCCTCCCCTCGGACGCCGCTCTGACAGCAGTGAAGAAAAGGGGGGAGAGGGGCGTGCGGTGGAGGGGCTGGGGAATGTGTTGCAGTACCCCAGCAGGCAGGGAGAAGAAAAGGTTGAGCTGCCACGGGTGCCCCATCAAAATCAGAAGCCTTCCTGCTGTAGCCTGTTTACCAAGGCCGGCCACGGGAAGGACGGACGAAAAGCATATTGCAGCCCTGGCAGCATGACGGCATCGCTCAGTAAAACATGCACACGCACACAGACAAGCACAAAAGACCACCTGAGTTCCTGCCAAATGCAGCATATGAACCTAAGGCCTGGTTAAAAGGCACAGAAGAAAATTCTCTCCACTCAGTGACAAATGCATACATGTGTGGGCACACACACACACACACACACACACACACATTTCGAACCCTTTGGAGGGCAGCTGGTGGTGTCATAAAATAAGCTGTCAGTGCTTCTCAAACAAGAAAGAACAGAGGCAGCCTGAGACCTTTCACTAAACACCTGTACCACAGCGCTGGGGACAGAGCCTGCTGCCATCCACTCATGTGACCGCAACCTCAAAACCATCTAGACTACACTTTACTCAGAGTCCCCTGTCAGCACTCAAAGAAAAGGCAAACATCAGATGTAAAAAGAAATAGCAAAAGCAAGAGGGACCGAGCGAGAGAGTCTTTCAGAAGCAGTCTCCTCCAATTATAGACCAAACATTGCCGCTACATTTGCTTTACTCTTTGCTGGCTCCTGACAAACCCTGTCACGATTCCTTCAACTGGCACTCGTGTTTCTCCCTGACACTCTCTAGGCTTTAATTAGGCTTGTAAATAATTATTGCAATTAAAGCCTACAATTAGGAGGACTGAAGCGCTGCCATTAGTCTCACAGTAAATGTCATGAGTATTCGGCATAGGAGCAGGGAGAAAACAGACAAACGCTGCGCTATTATAGAGGCAGACAGGCAGCGAGAGTGAAAAGAGACAGAATGGGGTGTAGGGTGGTGGTGGGGTGGGGTGTTAGGGTTGTATGAAGGCAGTTAATGTACCTCAGCTCTTAATTATAGAGCTGATTATTGCAACAGGACGGCTCCTGGACTATTCCTGTGGCTCACATTCATGAAGCGACGAAGTGTGCAAGCACAGAATGCACAATTCAGCACAGATTAAGATCATTCTTCTAGATCTAATTTACTATCATCAGTCAATGTATGCAATATCAATGTGTGCAATTTCAACGTGTGCAATAATTATGAATATTGCAAAGGACTAAAAGACTGCTTGGACTTTATAAATCATGGTTTATTCAAAGGGCTGAACATTCATGCTCTAGGTGTAAAAAAAATTGATGCAACAAAAGAAGATGAATAACAAAGATTTGGCTCTAATGTTCAACAATATCACAATCGCATGTTTTCTAATATTATGCTGCCCTATATTTATGCATTGATGAGGCTAAAATCAGAGGTTGCCTAAAACTGAGAACATACTTCTCGACCGGACTGGTTAGGGGTGAGTCTTTGGCTCCAGCAAAGGAGTTCAACTATGTCCAAGTATGAATGTACTGTATACTGTTCCAGTCAGTCTGTTGTGGACCGGTTACATTTTCAGATCTCAAACAAAGCGTTTGTTGTAAAAACAATGTTTGATGGAATTGATCCTTTTTGCTATTAGTGTGTGCAACAGCCTATGGCAGGCTCTGACAAACAATACCAAAGCAGTCAGAATCTCTACGGATCAGGTGTCCCAGAGGGGTGATGGGATGGCAGGATAGAACCAAGAGGTGATGCAGGTGTTGTATTTGTATTTATCTGGGGACACTTCCATTCAAAGATTGGCAAAAGCTATACTGTATAACTTGTGAGTAAAAGCTGGGTGGTTTGCTGAAACAACCAGTTCACCTGGTTGCTGAATGTGCTGTGCACTGACCTTAGCTGATAGAACATGATCCTGTCTTTATGGGTGGGCAACAGGAAAACAGAGCTAGATGGGTAAATGGGAGGTGAAAGGGGGGAGGTCAGGTTGGGATGCTGGTGTGCAAAGGTTTCTATTAATTACCAGCTTGATGGGGGCTGACAGGACGTGTGCTGCTATCAAATAATGAGGTTAGGATTGGTCAATGGTTCCAGGGCACCGAACCTGATTAACACTAATCCAGGCTTAAGTCAATTAACAATGCCTGTTCAGGGGGCTCATGCAAATGAGGGGCCTTTGTTGGGTGGGCTAGCATAGAAGGGGCAGACAGAGCGCAACATTCAGACATGTAAAACATCAATGGAACAAAGCTAAAAGGTGGAGGAGCATCTATCAGTCATCAAGAGGAAGATAGAAGACCAGATGGAAGATTAAACAGATAACCATCGAGATCTGGAGAGTGACTCCTTCAGTCGGATGAACACACTCAGCCAACCCTTGAACTTCACATAACCCCTGACCTCACACTGCTGAGAGACAGCACATACAAATAAATGGCATATGGATTCAACTAAACATATGGAGCATGTGTGTCAACATAAAGGCACATAAGCCTTCTAATTGGTCTGTTTGGGAATGGACACGAAGCACATATGGGGCTTGGGAATTTACCAAGAGGAACAACTTTCTACTCAGCTGCTGCAAAATGTAAAAAAAATTATAATGATGTGTAACACTAATAAATTATATAAAGGTACCATCAGCACAGAAAATACAAATATACCATATAAAAAGATTTTCTTTATTATACTACAATCTATGAATGTATTCTACTGTTGTAAAACAGTAGAAACTGGTGGTAAAAAACCCTAAAACTGTGTTTAGACTGTAGACCTAATCAGTGTTTCATTCCTTTCTGTTATTGATTTTCAGTTCTGTAATGGCTACAGAACATGAGTATATCTGAGAGTGATCGTTTGCGTTTTACAACCTAAGTATCCTTCAGTGTGCAGAAATTTAACGCATTGCAAAAGTCGAGTTTTCTTTAAAAGGAAAACATAAAGTCATCTCCAAAAATATTTTCTAAAGCAAAAAAACTTTCAGAAGTATAAGAAATAGCAAGATCCCCCTCATGGGCAATAATCTGAATGTGAATTTTGGATTTTGATCCTAAAGATTAACCAAACAAAGCTCCAGATTAACAAAAGAGAGACAAGGGAGACTGGGTAGACCAATGCTAAATGGCATCATCATTAATACTAGTTGTGTGTATTGGCAGATAGATTTATCCTAATTCGTCCAGGTGAATATCAAGTGAGGAAGTCAAATTTTAGCATGAGTTTTCAAGCTGCAGCTCCAGGCTGCTTTTCCAGCCATGAAGCACCTGGGTGAGGAAGCAGCCATGCGGCTGATCAGATCTGCTGGTCCTCACCCTTACAGCTGCCAAACCTACCCCCCTGTTGTGCATCACACAAAACATGATGGCTCATCTATCAAGTCCAGTGTCTGCTACTTGACTGATGGCAGGCTGTCCCAGAGACGGCTTTCTGTTGTTAAAGTTTGTCAAAGAAACAGACAGACTCAAACGAGCTGTGGCCACGGTTTCATCCTCATGAGAAGTCCCAGCGTGGGTGGGAACGGACGCAGATGTGTAAGTCCTCATGTTGGCACATGGCTTCACAGTTTTCTCGTGCATGACAGAAAACATTTGCTTGGACCATTTCTCCCAAATAAACAGCCGTTTGGACCAGTGGTTCCCAAAGTGGGGGGTTGGGACCTGACTGTGTGCTGTGAGACACAAAGTGGGAGGTCTGCATACAGTGAATGACACTACAGGCCTTTTCTGATGTACTATATAAAAGTGTTCCACTAACATCAGGTACATGTAAGACAAAGTATTGTAAAACTTAACAGATAATAAAATAATTACTTTATCATCATCATGCCAGTGCCACAATAAAGATAGACTTAGAAAACTGAGCTTTCAGAGATGAATGGACACATGAAGAAATGTGCATTCATTATGTCTCAGTCCAGCATGATGCCTGTGTGTCTAATTCACTCAGAGACACACCAGGTTTCTGTATTTTAATTCTTCTACCTCAATAATTTTGATGTCAATGATTTTTGTCTCACTTTCCTTTTCCATTACTCAGTGGGTAAAGGTGGTCATCCACTGATCTGAAAATCAGTGGTTCCATCACTGGTGTGCTGAAGTGTCCTTGAGAAAGATACGGAATCCTAAGTCGTTAGTTCTGTCCAAAATGGCAGCCCACTCCTCAAAGCAAGAGGTTAAGTTAAATGCTGAGCAACAGTTTCCCTAAAAGGGAAAAAATTAAGGATAAAAAAAAAAAAATGCACAGGCACTTTTTCTGTTAAGGCACAAAGAGTAATTAAAGTAATCAAGTTTAACTTAAATGTTCTTATAAAAATACATTCTCCATCAGATTTATTGTCAAAAGTTTGAGCATATTGGGTTTACATGCAATACATTTTAGATAAAAACTGTCACTTTCTGAATGCAAGTTATAAGAGAATCAAAATAAAAAGGGATTTGCTCATTGCTAGTTCTTGCAGACTTTAGACCTCATCTATAAATCTAAATTATGAACCACTGGTGTGAAATAGACTCCACAGAACTTTATTCTTAATTAGTTTCATCCCATCAAAACAGAACCTCATATGAACCCATACTGAATGCAGGAAGCACTACTACATACAACCTTTTTATGATTTATTTTTAGGGTTAAATAAAAGCTCAGTTATGACTATAACTACTACTATAACATGACTACCTCTCATAATTATGTCCACTGTGATTACTTTTCTTGTAAGATCTGGTTTAAATAAATGTTATAAGAAAAAAAACACACACACAACCACTACTTTTTATGAATAAATTCAGACATCTGTGTTCAAATACATAAAGGAAATCTTGGAATGTTAACACAGCTGCTGCTGGTCACTATTTGTTTGCAAGACTTCCATTGTACAGTGGAAGGCCTGTAATGTGATGTTCTGTTTTATGATTCAGTAAAATGTCAGCTAATCTTAGTGAGTAAATCAGTGTCCAGTCCTCCAGCTGTGATATCTGCCAAACTAGCTTCCAATCTAAATGAGGGAATGACAAATCAACATTCTAGAGAAGATGGAAAGGGATCAGAAAAGAACAGGTTCAGAAAAGATCCATGAAAACAAGAACCTTTTAAAACGGCCTTTCTTTTTCAAGAAAGAAGTCATGCGTGGATTTTAAATTTCACAGTTGAACACATGGAGGAAGCAGGCAGACGTGAAACATAGAAAGGCGTTTTTCTTATTACCTGTGAACTGTAATGTTGCCTTTCTGCACATAGACATGTTTATGAGGGGAGAGGATTGGGGAGGCGGGGGGTGTCATACAAGGATTGTGAGCAGACAGAATTAAACGTTTGCTAAAAAGCCAAGCGTGTACTGAAGAGTGACAGCAGCACGTCTGAAGCTTTCTGTTTGAGCCTGTCAGAGAAAAACGAGTCGTTTTACTCGCCGTCCCTCAGCTGGACGAGCTCACTGGAATTAGGCAATTAGGGGGGTGTTAGCATTTCACTGGGAACTCTATTAAGTCAGCTGGGGTCCATTCTTTACTCTTGTGTGCCACAACTATAAAACACTACAGATCCATTCAGCGCCACTAAAAGTCAACACCTCCATCTTTTCTCTGCTTTTATTGTAACTGTTCTCTTTGTGTTTCTGAGAGAATTAATCCCATTTTTAAAGAAAAAAGAAACAACAGTTTTGAACTCTGTTTGAGTCAAAACTAAGGCCACACCGCAGGTATCAGTTCAAAGCACTCTCCTATGTTAAATCTTGATTATTCTCCATGAATAATACATCACAGATGGTCTTTGTGTACTGGCTCCTGACCAAAGCTACTGAAATAATGCAGCTGCTGATTCTCGACACCGTGTGATGAGTGCTCGCCCTCGTGCTCGGAGCCAACAGCCAGAACAGCAACAATACACAGAAAAGGAAATGGAAAAAGTGTCAAATGTTGATCATCTGAGTCCCAGAATTGCAGGAATTGATGCTGCATTAATGAACCAACAATACGAGGAGTGAATGCTGTTAAAGGCTTTTTACCACAGAGAAAAAGCAGATTCGTGCATCTCGATTGACCCAAACTATCCCAAAAACAGGCCCTGCAGCTCACAAAACCCATGCAAATCCTGACCTGGTCAAAGTTTTAATAAAACAGCCAACATCCTTTGCATTTTCAAACAAACACAAGCTGATTTAAAAAACAAAAAATCATGGAAAACAGAGAAAAGGGGAGGGCTGAATAATCAGCAAGGCCACTCCAAACAACTCGTGCAACACGCAGAATTTGCATGAGCTGCCAAAAGCTCCAGCTGCCTTTCAAATAAGAAAACTTCCTCCACCTGTTTGATTAGAGCGTCTGCTGAAATCATTATGGCAGCGGCGTGCTGTAGACACATCTGCCTTTACGTACAGCACGGCCACAGGATGAAAAACAAACCCTCTAATGCTGTGATTCTCACAGACGCTGTGAAGTATGTACCCATGAGTGTTTTACTAGTGGATGATGTAGTATTCAGCTTGAAATCCAGAGGTTTTGATGCAATATTCAATGTGGTGAGGTGTTTTTAGGAATGGAAGGCACTTCAAAGGGCATTTCATATGACTTAAACAGAGGAAAAGTCAGAAAACAACAAGGGGAAAAAGAGAGAATGTGTCCAGAAGGCAAATCAGCTGATTTTTCAGAAAACAGCCATGACTTTTCCTCTTCACCTCAAGGTTTGCCGGTGGCGCTGCGACCCAGTCAAGAACCAGACATGGACAAGTTTTGGTCTAAATATAGAAGGTGATGCAAACGCAACCACACTACTAAGACTGACAGAAATACACACAGTAGATACGCGATCACAGAATACACACAAACAGTTAAGACCTTCTTCAATTCTATTAAAGCTGCAGTCCAGAGTATTTATTTATGTATCAAAGTTTTATAAATGTTTTAAATTATAGTTTGGTTCTATATGATAGATGGGTAGAGCTTAAGATTCTCCTTCCTCCCACAGACCCCTATGAAGTCAAACTGACCACCAAATTTTTATGACACGAGAATTAGAGTTTCTGCATTGTCGGCCATCACTCAACGTGCATGCGCATCATGCAAACCTGTAAAGGTGGGGCCACGCACAGGACGCCCTGTGTCTTCCTGTTTACAGTCGCCATATTGGAAGAAGGCGGCCATCGAAAAGTCAGAGCAAACTTCTGCTAAAAAGTGAACCATTCCCTGGCTACCAAGAGAGACAATAACTTCAGAAAGAAAAGTCCGATGACTAAAATTGACAAAAAACTTAGAAACCAGAATGTGCACAATTGTAGAGATGGGGTTAGAGGGAGCTGGAGGGGGGAGAACGCATGTTTTGGGAGGGGCCCTGATACATTGGATTCCATAAATTCTCTCTCGCTCAAATACTCCGGACTGCAGCTTTAAAATGTGTCAATAGGTGATCCAACATAAAGTGTGAGATGCTAAACATGAGTGTGGATGTACTCAGGGACTTCTAAAACATTCAGATCTGATCACACATTGATCACATTTGTTAAATCACCTGAATCTAAATGTGTCCTTAAAGGACCATTGACTGACATTCAAGCTGTAAAAATCCCATTAAAATACATATTTTTAAAGAGTTTATAGTTTTGGGGGTCTAAATGGTTAACTGTATTGGATTATTTAGACTCCCTGCAAATGGAAAAACAGCTGGATAAATAAGCATTTTTGTTAAAAGACAATTCATTGGTCATTGTGCTCTTCTCCAGCTGTCCCTCAATGGTTTACTTTTAGACTCGATGGATGAGTTGTTGCAATATTTTGATTGTAAGTGACATCAACACAAATCAGGATGAACGAGGCATCTCTTCCCTCCTCTATGGCTGATAAGTGAAGCCAAAACATCCTATTTATAGGCACCGTCATGTTGCATTTGTGGAACTTGAATGCAAACCTTCAAGATGTGGCGCTGAAAGTTCCACCTTCTCTCAATAATAATAATAATGGATTCAATCTTTATAGCACTTTTCTATCTGAAGATACTCAAAGCACTTAACAAATTCCATCATTTGTGCACACACACACATTCACACTCTACTGATGGTGAATTACATCAGTAGTCACAGCTGCCCTGGGGCAGTCTGACAGAGGTGAGGCAGCCATTTTGCTTCATCCACCCCTCTGAATACCACCAACATTCACACATAGGTAAGGTGGGTAAAGCGTCTTGCCCAAGGACACAACCATAAATAGCATCTGGGATTGAACTGATGGACATCTGATTGCTGGACAACCTGCTCTACAGCCTGTGTTACTGTTGCAGATGAATCTGTTAGACAAATATCAACCAATGGTCTTCAGGTGAAGTCTTATCTTTTTAAACCAGGACCCATTCATTTCCATGGAGGCGATGGGCCTGCCACTAGAGGGCGCTTGGATTTCTTTTTGGTTTCATCTTCAACTTTATGGTAGGTGGTAACTACTACTTATCTAATACATGTTTCAAATCTAATCACATGACTCTTCATCCTGTGTGTCACATGACCTCATCATGACCCAAGTCATAAAGAGTAAAGTCATGTAGAAAACAGATGGTTCATATCATTAATCCATTACTAATTTAAAGCTCCAGTATGCATGTCTTTATTGGCGTTTCGATGAGCTGTAAAATCAGACCATTTTATTTTAACTATTCAGTCAACTTATTAAAAAGTTTAAAGTTTCTTGTAATTAATGTTACTTAAGCTGGTTTGAAGTGCATTATTAGGCCGAAGTCACCAAAATCAGACATTTTTTTGCCTGTATCAATCTTTTTTATGGCAATCTGAATGACACAAATCCAATTTTTTAAAATCTGACCCAGGTCCCTTTCATATGTGGTCCTAAATCAGATGTTTTTCAAAGACACGTCAATCTGAGCGGCTGAGTCACATTTGATCCAACTTCTACATCAATAACACACGAGGGAGCAGCATGAGAAGACACAGAGTCACGCCTTCTGCCTGTGTGGGTCACTTCAGAGCAATAAACCGTTCCCAATGGAGCCTGATAGCAGTCACATTTAGATTACGAACCACCATGCAAATAAACCCAATCTCCACAAAGAATCTGGTTTCCCTGCAGTGGGAACGTAGCCTTAGAGCTGTCCACAGGTGATGGGATCACTCAGGATGAATGCTAATATGAACTTTGAACTGGAACGAACAGGCATAGCACTGACACACTGACTGAGGAAAAAATGCAACCAGAACGCTGCTAGGCTTTCACACATGGCGCTGGAGTGGATGTACACATAGTCTGGGGCATAAATTTTGAGATAAAAACCTACTTCTCTTATGTGTGTCAGAACTGTCAGTGATGATACAGCACCCTGCAGGAGAAGACTCTCACACACGCACACACACACGCACAAATACCCACGCTAGTCATACGGCGAGGAGAAAGTAAGTGAGCTGGGTCTTTTCATCAGTTCCACCGCGTTGCCTTCACACTGAGCCAGTCTCAGCCCATCATTAATAACGCCACAGCTTTTGTCATTACATTTACTAAACAAAGGCACAGTTTAACACGACGGTGGGACGGCTCAGATGTAACACAGGGAGCTATTTAAAGATGTTTAGAAGGAAATGAGTGATGAGATTTGAGAAGATAAGGACAGAACTAATGATAACAAGAAAAGGCAAATAAGAAGAAGAATTTAAGGATGCTTGTTGATTAGGTGAAGGTTTGTGTTTTTCCATATTTCAGAAGTTGTGATAACCTAAAGCTTTTCTCATTAATATCTTAATGCTTATTTCAGATTTATTGCTGATATGTTTTAGTTGCTGATGTTATGATCTACATGTGATTGTCATCAGACTCCAGTGTGATCGCACTACAACCCTGAAGTGACCCCAGAAGAAGACGTGATGTCACTCATTGCATGCAGCATGCCACATGCTTCATTTACTCGACTAAATATAGATGCTGAACATTAGCAAGTGTGTATTGATTCTAAAGTTGCTCAGTTGGAGCCCACAACGTGTTGACCGAGTGATGAAGGGGCGCTTGTTTTGTTACATGTCTCCTCTGGTGCAGTTTGTCACGCCTCAGTGACATCAAAGTTGGATAAAATTTGACACAAACAGTCAGACTGAATCTGCTTTGAAAAACTTCAAATTTTTTTTCTTTATTAACCATTGAAATTGTTTACTTTCTTGATGAAAGTTGACAGTTTTTGAAAACGTTTCAGCACTAGGACACTATGAAGTGTTCTGCAGGTTCCTTCATAGCTGTTGTCTGATCCACTAACAGAGATACTTTATTTAGTTTGTTTACTGCAGAAAACCAAATGCATATTGAGTTCAAATATAAAATATTATGTTAAAACAATAGAGTGTGTGTGATTATAAAATACAGATCAAAACCATTTAGCATAAGCCAAACTGATGTGAGGCATTAGAACGTTTGAGGTCAACTGTTAACAGTCAAATGCATTTTGAATGGTGGCAACACCTAAATTAAAAGATGTTTTTGGTCTAAAAATATGAAACTTATCACTTTGACCTGAAACCAACAGGAAGTGAGTTCTGTTCCTTAATGTTCTGACATGAAAACTGAACATCGTTTATGGATTATACACCTTCTATAAACAGCCCACCTGGATTATCCTGTCATCTATAAACGGTATAGGTGACATGTTATGAGCTTAACCCTCTCATCCCTAGGCAAAAAAAAAAAAATGCAATAAGAATATCAAAATGAATGTGATCCATGGTAAAAATGTCTTACTTTTTTCAAGCATTCCAAATGTTGTTTTACTTTTCTTATTTTACTGTTTTTTTTATATATATATATTCCTGTTTCAGTCCTTTAACAGAATAAATGGACTAAAACAGGAAAATATAGATATAGAGACTAGATATGCCTCAAAACAAATCGTTGGTCTGCAGGTTAAGGTCGGGTTAAGGTTAAACTTTTTGCTTGAGACCAACAGGACTTGCAATAGTTTAGAAACCAAATCATAATCATAGCATAACATTTTATTTATAGATCATTTATAAGGACTTATGTAAGTATAAGTTTAACCAACCAAAACCAGCAATTAGAACAAATAAAAAGGGGCCATATAAACCAGTTCACTCTGTGTTAAAACCACGGCAAGTGAAATTTAAAAGGAGGTCCTGTCTGATCGGCATTCCACAGTTTGGACATTTAAACATTCAGATACAAACCAATGCTTCCTCTGTAGGTGAATTTCTGAAGTGTCTGAGAGTAGCTATGATATTTAACCATTAGTCATCTTCTTTATGTGTTTATTAAACTCAAGAATGGAGCTCAAATCACACAAAAGTTACTTTAAAACCACTATTCAGCTTTAATGTTTATGATGAATTACTTTCCTGATTTTCCCATTGCAGATGGGCTGATATATGCTTTAACTTTTCTGCTGTTTTATTGCATAAAAATCATGATGTGCAGACTCCGGTTTGTCATTTGAAATATGCTGCACAGTGGAGGAAGACCGTGCATTTTCTGCTGTTTCTGGGATTTAAAACATCTGATCACTGTTACAAATCTGTGGTGAGATGTGTGGAGAAACGTCAGCTCACTGAACAGAACTGATTAATAACAGCAAACAAAGATTTCACATCCAGATATTCATGTTTTATAAAGTGTTTTTCATAGCTGTGGCTTCTGTGACAGGATTTATTATGAAAAGGTTCAGATTTAAAGTTGACCCTTGTGAAACCTTAGAAAGCATGTTACATTCAGGGTATTTAGTTGGAGATTAGCAGGTGGATTTTGCTGAAAATGAAATATTTCTGTTTACATTGGCTGATATTTTATCCTGCTAGGGTCACTTGAACTCAACCTAGTAGTAAACATCAGTGTACTTATGGGTTAATATCACATTCATTACTGCAAACGGAGACACATTAATGCCGATTTTAAACTGTTTTGGATGACTTTATTTCTTGTTATCCTCAAGAGAGTAAGTTACATATATTTTATTTACTTTTATTTTACATAATTAGTTGATTCTAACTTAAGTTTCCCTTTTTACATCTAAACGTTTGCATTTGCATTCATTTTTAATACAACTTTTTTTTGTCTTTATTACAAAAACATACGTGTTGGTGATCTCTTTTAACAGGTAAGCCTCCCAAAAACAGATGAGTTACAGATAGAACATTAATACTGGCTGATTTTTGCAGTCTAACTGCAGAAACTTGGTTTATTTCTCTTAAAAATGTTGAATGATGTGAGCGCTGGACAGGAAGTGCTCTCACAAAATTGTGAAAACTAACAGAAACAAAGTGGGTGAAGCAGTGAAAGGTCAATACTAGCACAACGGGTCATCCTGAGGATAAAACACATCCAAAACAGTAATGAAAACACTGGAGTGTTGAATTGAACACTGATGTCTTCTTGTGAATGTGAAACTGAGAAACCTGGTGAATGACCTCCCTAACTATGCAAATCAGTGTTAAAGGAACATGTGCTTTGCATGACTGTAAGTTTGTGTGTTTTAAAGTCCATCATTGTCACTGCATATACTAACAGCTGTGAGAGCACAACACATAGAGAGAGAGAGAGAGCGAGAGAGAGAGAGAGAGAGAGAGAGCTCAGATTCAGGAGCTCAGTCCTTTTACAAATATCACATTCCCTTCCCGGTTTCTGCCTCTTCTAGCCTTCCCTCAGCTCGCTCTGTTTCCTCTCTCTCTCTTTCCCACTGTGCCAAACACAGGGCCTTTTTGTGATTCAGAGTCGGAAATGCAACTGGAACCAAACGCGCCTCGGTTCCTGTTTGATATCATCCCTCCTTTGTTCTCGCCGCCTCCCGACGCCACCATGTGCTCGACCGCAGACCGCATCAGTGAGACACATGAGAACACACGGCGCTTAGACAAGATGTATCTTGTGATACGCTGCGCGTGTGACTCGAGGTGACATTTAAGCTCATGTTGAGATAAAGGTCAAATGGATGTCTCCCGCTGAGTGCGACGGGGCTTGTTTAAGGTGGCGTGATGTACAGCCGATAACATCGTGTATCTCTAACACACACCATTGGCTTTGTGAGAAAGTTGTTCGGATCAGGCAATTAAACGCGGTTTAAAACAGAATCTAGTCGACCCGTCAGGTGTGACTATCGAGCAAGATCGTTGAACATTCAAGGCAGCATCCCCAAAGAAGCTGTGTGTGTGTGTGTGTCTGCTTCGATCCTCCCCAAACCCTGCAGAGAGACAGAAGAGTCGACAAGCTGAATACTAATAATATTCACCAACATAACTCCTCATTCAGATGACTAGCAGTGATGAGCTTAACATCAAACGCTTGTTTCATCTGTGAAATAAGTGGGAATAAAGGATTTTAGTAAACATGGGAGGCTCGTCTTAGGCTCCAAACTCCTCTTCATTTGTGGAATAAGTTCAACGCCACGCTACCATATTGTGTTTGCGTGTGATATTAATACGCTTAAACTCTAAAATCCATAAAGATTTGATTAAATGAAGCAAACTGTGTGCATGAATTCCAAAAGAGACACGGAATTTGAAATCATTTGGCCTTCACCGTCGTATGAAGTCGTTCTGTTTGAAGTACTCGACTCTCACTGGAGGATCTGATTTGTTTATTTGACAGGTTTATTTTTCTTTTCACAGCCACTACATGCCCGACTATAAATGAACAGCTTTTTATTTGTTTTCGAGAAACAAATTGTGCACACGCCGCCAAACGTCTTAGTCAGGGATCGAGGGTGAAACGCGCAAACGTGGGTTTGAGAAAATACGTCTGAGGGGTGAAACCTGTAAGCTGTGGCTGGCCAGTTGTTGACTGTGTTAAAAGAACAGATAAGGAGAGAGGCTGGCAATTTATCACTTGACACTGACAGCTTCGCACGTTGTCTGTCTCCTGGGCCGCTGTGGCGCCGCCACGCTCCCCTGCAGCCGCTTCTCCTCCTCTTGTCATGTCTTCCCTCTTCAACGACTTCTACTTTCATGGCCTGACCTCCGCTCTGTCCTTGCATCCCCTTTCCGCCCCTCTTCTAGCCTCGCCCCTCCTACCTACATCACACGGCGGCTCCACTGATGGCTATCAGATGCTCCCGATTCTCCCTGCTATGCTGTGTCACTTCATTAGGAGTGAGAAAGGATGACCTTGCACTCTTCGTTTCTCCCTCAGCCTCCCTTTTCTCCAAGTCGTGCACTCCTCCAGCTGTCCCTCTTTCTCTCATTAGTCTTCCTCTCACCCCCCTCTGCCTCAGATGGCTAACCAAGAGCCCCTCGTCTCCCTCTCTCTCTCTCTAACTCTCATTCCACCTAACCTTTTTCTTGTCTCTCTATTTCTTTCTTTGTCCCTGCCCTCCTTGTTCGCCTTCATTATCAAACGCTGTCAGAATGTCCCCCCCCCCCCCCCCCCCCCCCCCCCCC
>SSNR01000289.1:540652-568742 GCA_006937965.1 Callopanchax toddi
TCCCCCCCCCCCCCCCCGCTGCGACGCCCAGGTTATTTATAGCTAACGGTAGCTGGTGGATTCGGTGATGCACAGAGGTGAGCCATCTTGGGCCCCTGCACGCTCCCCATTCTTTTCCTGACATTTAAACATCTGCATACGCACACACAAAAAGACACATTAAACCATCCATTCCCCTGTCAGGGGGCTCGTATAATAAGGAGCCACCGGTTTGAAGAGGATGCATCATCCAGCGCCTACCTGTCTCTCAGACATGACGTAGAGGAAGTTGCGGTCAAGAGAGAAGGCCATGTCTCTGAGGATGGGGCTGCCGTCCTTTATGACCGATATGGTCTCGTACTGGACGCCGCCATGAGGAGGTCCATCGACACGAATCTGAGGAGAAAACAGGAGACAAACAGGTCAGGTGGAGCTATTTATATCGACCTGACAGCAGAAACGAGAATACAGACGAGCAGTGATTGACAGGAGTGGCAGACGAGAGTCAGATAGAGTTTGTCATCATCGTTATCAGGCATCGACTCGGAGATTCAAATAGATGGAGACTCTTCATGAGGGCTGCTTGGAAACAAAAGTAAGAATCTTCACATCCCTTACAACAGATTCCTACATATATCAAACTGCTATACTTCACGGTATGACGTAAACGTCCTTGTAGTTCCTTGGGTTACAAAAACTGTAAGAACTTAATTGGTGATATAAAAGAAACCCTTGTGAAACCTTAGCTCTGTTTTCCTTCCCTCTTTCTCCTGACGAATGATGAATCCTTCAGTAAAGCTTTGAACTTGAAGCCAAAACCAGCTCACTACAAAAACAGTGGAACGACATCCTAATGAATTACGAGTCATACGACCCTTCTTCGACCCAAACGGGGTGAGTCTTTGTTCATCCGACCACGCTGGTTACATGTGAAACCCCAGATAGACAACTCTAACAGGGAGGACCATCGGTTTCCTGATGCTAGGCAGGGGAGACATCGCTATGATGTCAGATGTCACAGAGTCCCCCCCCCCCCACACCCATCAAAGCTGATGGCTTTATCATCTGTCCATTCCCGTCTGCCTCCCCTCCACCCAAACATTCATCTGTCTATTCAGGTAGTGGCAGTCCCAAAGAGCAGGCTGCCTCTCTAAAAAATAACTCAAGAGGGGAAAGTCAGGGTCACACATCCTTCAAAAGAAGGTCTACTGGGAGGGCGGAGGGGTGTGTGAGCTAATGTGTGCACACACAAGGTCCCATGTTTGTTTCTGAGGCTGTGAATGTGTCAAACTGCTGAACGGGTCAACTAAGGGAAAAGTGATGTAAGTTCATCAAAGTCCCCGGAGCTTTACTGTCAGAGCTTGAAGGTTAGCAGCAACCGGCAGGGTGATCACAGAGCAGGGCTGTAAGTGGTCGAGCTCGCCCGCCATAGCTGACCTGTGTCTGACCTGTGGGGACTAATCCAAAAAGTCGACAACGGAACATATGTGAAACCCATATGTATGAGGAGAGAGGCAGGACGTGGGGGCTGTGCCAGTCTTCATCTGGTTACTGACAGTGCAGCGTGGAGGGGGACCTCGGCAAATCTGCCGGCCCATAAAGCATGTCAGCGCGGGGCCAGACTCTGCTCACTGCTGTGTGCTGTGTGTGAGCGGGTAGCAGCCTTTCACACTGTGATATGTGTCCTAGCAGGCGGCCGCAAGGGAGCACGAGATAACCCGACCTTCCTGCTGCGCGTCTGCAGTTCATCTGAATCAGATCGCTATCACGCTCTCTCTCACCACTGTCCGGGGGCCTCCTAATTCACATCGGACAGGACACACACACACACACACACACACACACACACACACACACACACACACACACACACACACACACACACACACACACACACACACACACACACACACACACACACAGCTGTCTTGGAATGTTTTAGCAACAAAGCTACTCCTCCTCAGGCAACTGTGTACAATTTAAAGTGATATTTCATCCATTTTGAAGTGTGTTTCTGTGAGAAAATTATGATTAATAATCTTAGGTGCTGTAGATATTTTCCTGAAAGAACTCGGTTCAGAGTAAAAGCTTTTATATTTTTCAGGACTGATAAGTTAGTACAAGAGCAGCCAAGCTCAAAGTGTGTGCTGCTGTCCTAAAACGGCTCCAGTCTCTAAAAATTCAATGCAGTTTGTGCAAAAACTTTAATTAAGATGTTAATTAATTAATAATGTGTAAATATCAACAGCAGCAAAATTGAGCATTTCTTTAAAGTCTGCCAAAATCTATAGGTTAAAAGTGACACCTTTGTAAGTTTATGAACCTTCTGTGAAATGTTGGTGATTGGAGATTTTCTGAGAAAATACAGATTCGCTATGGCAGGACTGGCAAGCTAACAGCTAGTAATAACAGGGCTAAAACCAATGGAAATTCCTGCAATACTATGTTTCATGCTGTTTATTTTTATTTAAACATTTACACTGTCAGACTCGCACAGGAAAGGCTACATTCAGCTGCTTCTGGTCATTTTAATGTTTGTAAATGATCACAAAATTCAATGTAAATAAATGTGTTTTGCTACGTTGATATGAAGGTTTTAAAAAAATGATAATTGCAGAAACTACTAGCAACTGGAAAAAAAACAATTAGTTTTGCAACAATGACAATATGTGTAGTACAGAGAGCAAAAGGCAAAATCCTGGATATTTATTTCTACAAACCTTTAAACTGTGGTCCATTTCACATTATGTTAGCAGGAAGGTTAATGATTTCCTGGTGTGGTTAATACAGTCCAGCCAGATTTAAACTTGGAAGTGTCACAATTAGTAGCTGCTGGGGGATTTCTTCAAGTATAAATAACCAGAATCCCAGGTAAATAACTGTGTATTGGTAACTTTTGCACAATAACTCATATATTCAATTGTTGGAGCTGCATCTGCAAAACTTTTGGTCTCTGACTGGTCCAGACTAGCTGTTAGCTCATCATTAGTCCTGAAGGACATAAACAGGAAGCTAGCTGTAATAAATATTTTAATACATAACACAGAAAATCCATTTATAAGCATGAACCTACCAGCTCTAAATCTAAACTGATCATTTGGGGTGCGTGTAATATTTGCTTTTATTTACTTTTCCCCATTAACATCTTAAGCTAATGGCTCACACAGGAGAAAATAGGATTGACTTTAGCAACTCCGTGAAACATTCTCACCCTCCCACCATGCACACACAAACACTCCTACATCCAGCTGCTTTTTCACACTAAATGCACTGTTTTTTTTGTTTTTTTTTGTAGCTGCAAAATCTGCGATGGTGTTACATTTACACACATTTAGACGTAAACACACACCCACAACATTGTTGGAAAATGGGAAAATGCAGAGGCTAACCTCTGTGTGGACTAATGGGACAAAGAAGGTTAAAAAAAGAGGGTAGGCAAATAGAGGAACTGGTGCTTAGTGAGCTAAAAATAAAATGTCTAAAACTACTTTTTACTACATTTCCTCACCACCAGTGTGCAGTTTCTACCATCTGAGTAAGCAGCTCTGAGACCCCAACCCTCCTTTTGCCTCAGTATTGCTTTAGCTCAACATTTAGTGAGCTCTTACGGGTACTCAAACCTGCCCTGTCTTTGCCCCATTTGACCCTGCATTATTTATCAGACAGGGCGAGAAGGCTGCAAGCAGGTAAAGGTCCATACCCCCGAGCTTCTATAACAATATCTCTCCCCCTCTATTAAAGGACAACCAATGCATTGAAACGAGCCCCGCTGCCCTGGAGAGCTGTCCTCTGGGTTGGCCCGGTCTGACACGGTCCCCCATTTCAACACTGCAGCTATTATCCAGCTTCTCTCTACCGGCAGCGTGAGACAGCCGCAGAAAAGAAAAAAGAGTGGGAAAAAGGTAAAGATGGATGAGAGTGTTGGAAAAACTGTCCACATGAACCCAAGAACCACAACGGGTTGGACTTCACTGTTTCAAAGAAGGAGAAGAATTATAAGGAAACGCACAGTAGGCAGCTGGTGTTTAGATTCACACTTCATGTGGGATTTGATATTTATCATGTAAAAGCATAAATCCAAACAAAGATGCACCAAGTGATGGATAAAGATGCCTGGATAACAGAGCAGAGAAATGAGTGTCCTCAGGCAGCAAAGAGTGGGAGGTGGATTCTGGAGCTCACTCAGGATTTCCATATTTAGCTCATAAAACCAAAATCTGGTTCAAAAAAATGTTTCTTTTCTTTTTCCATTTGGCTTTTTTATGCCGTACTGTTGTGTAATATACAAATTAAGATCTCAAATACTATCATGAGCCAAGACATTTATCACATTTGCATTGTGGCTCTACAAAAAAAGTCCACTTTTGCTTTCAGTGAGCTCATTTTCTGATTAAATTCCAAATGACTAAGCTTACCGTGTGATTGGCTTTGGTTTTATTGAAATGAATACTCACATTGAAACACCCTGAGTATCTGGTCATCATCACAGGGGTCTGTGTTTAGACCACTATGATCCCCATGACTTAGTAGTGATTGTGCAGACTCTGCAGAACAGCGTCATAGTGCGGTGGCACAATGTTTATCCACACAAGTGCACAACTAAAACAATTTAGACTGTGGAGCTGATGCGCTTCACTTCCATTCTCAGAACAGGGCTGCTGTTTGACCCATCTCTCATTCATTGAGCGGGGAAGGATGTCTGGGAGCTGTAGTACATGGAGTGAGCTGAAACAGTCTCCAATGTGTTGTCAAAACTCATTTTGTGGACAGGAAGGCTGAGAGGTAACCTGAGTGTCAGGACTGGGAACACGATGCTGTCTCTTCTACCTGACTTTGGTTTTGGGCACTTTGTGTAAAATGACACTTTACTGGTATGGAGTCACTAACAATTGACTGTGACCCTAAGGGATGTTTTTGATGGGAATTTCCCAATGAAAACTTTATAAATAACTTTCTATTTCCACCAAATAACATCCAGTGTCAAACCTGACCCAGAGCTTGCTTGAGAGCAGCTCTTTCTGCTTCCACTGCCAGAAGTTCCAGATCTAGCACCGAAGAACCTGCTATGTCAGGAACAACAAGTGCTATGTTTAGTGTCTCCTAATGTTCCTGCACTATGTTGTTTTTTAACACCAGTCATGTAATTAAAGTGATGCAGTTGCTGTTTTCAGTTGAGTTAATGCACTTTGAAACACTGTTTAATGAAAGTACTAATCCTCTAACACTCTATCTGGTCACTTTAAGGCCTGAAGTGGCTTGTTGTGAATTATCACCAATAATCTCCAAGAGGTTAAGAACCAGTTTGGTTTTCCACAGTCAGACTCCGAGTCTACATAAAAGGTCTCTTCCAGTAAATATTTGAATCTGGGTTTCTGTAGATGATCACAGTGCAGGGAGACAGTTTATTTATACAGATCACAAGGTTTGTCCTGTTATTCCTGCAAACGGGCACTTTAACATCACCAGTTCAGTCTAGTTCAGAAACACTGCAGACAGGAGTTAATCACAGTGTTTCACGCAGGATCCATAAACACCAGCTGATGCTGTTAACACAACAATGTTTTTAACAATCAATCAGATCTAATCCTATACATGATTTCTGCCCCCTGGTGGAGGTTCTACAGGTGGAAAGTGTCAGTTTTATTTCTTTATTTTTGTTAAACAGGTTATTATAAAGTTGTTATATTATTATTAGCCAATAAATAGTTTTGTTTTTAATAAAAGCTATTTATATTATAATTATTATTACATATTTCAAGTCCTAAATGATTAACTACCTTTTAAAGAACTGGTCAAAAACTGGAACCTCTGATAGTACAGCCATGAAAGAAGAAATTCCTCCTTTAACTTCCAAACAAGTTTTCTATTTTTTAGCATTAAGTTCAACATTAGCACTAATTCTTAGACATTTTTACATATTTATAGTTTGCATACAAGCACATGTGCATCAAATGAAGTGCAAACATAAGCTGGAACATTTACAATCACCTTTTTTACCACATCGCTAAATTGTTCTTGTATGTCTGAAGGTTCCAGCAACATGTACTTGACTGAACATATAAGTGAATTCCATCAGGGCTCACATGCATTTCTTTTTCTTTTTTTTAATTTATTTAGCTGAGGTGGGTCTGATTTAATAAAAATCAATGCTTTCAGAATGTCTCAAGCTACTACATCCGGCCAAAACAGACAAATAAAAAATCTTTTATTTTCATGTACATGTATGTTTTATAGGATGGTTTCAGTGAGCAAAAGATTTGGGGAGGGGGACTGGCCAGTGGGAAGTGATGGCAAAGGCATCAGAGCCTTTCCTGTGGCTACAAGGACCCATGCCAGCGGGGTGCTTTTGATCAGACCATGTAAGCACCCTGGAAAAACGTTTGAAGATTGACCAAGCTCCAATTCAAATTGCCCTTCTCCCTCTTCCTCTCTCCAGCTTTGCCTTGGTCTTGCTGGTTTTGAACACCGTGCCAAACAGTAGATCACCAACTGTGAGAGTCTGTGAGAGGCAATTTGCTTGAGTGAAAAGGGCTGAATAAATCCTGGGTAAAAGTGCATCAAATGTGTGTTTTTCTAGTGCATTATAAATGCTGCTGCTCAAAGACAGTGAAGCCCCAAACTGTCCTTAAAAACAAAAAGCAGCATGTAGCAAGCACCTACCACAGAAACCTTAGTAAGGCAGTGAGTCTCATCACTTCATAAAACCGCACAAAATCTGCAAAAGCACCATCACTAAGAATCCAAGTCATTTGCTTAGCCTCCAAATTCCCAGAGAACAAGATCCAATAGAACATCATTAGGTGCAAAAAGAATCCAAACTGCAACAATAGGATTCAAAGGAATTGGATTAGCTGTTTCCTTCTTTAATGATCCGGCTGCTAACTATTACCTGAGAGCTGTTTTCTCTGCAGATTTAAACAGGAATCCTATTTTTAACCTTCAGCTCTGAAACAGGACATGCTAATGTACAGGTGGCTGCCAAGGCAAACACAGATCAGTCTGAGGGCGGAGATTTTTTTTATTCATAATATTTCAGCTGGCAGAGATTGCTGTAATCTACATCTGTGAACCTTTACCAAACCACACAGTGAGGCACACTCCACACTTACACTTTGTGTCAGGATCAGAATAAACTCACTTTTAGGTAGTCCGCCCACACCTACCGGAATAGCATAATGAGAGTTCATTTTAAGGGAAAATAATGGTCCCCCTGCTAAAATTCAGCTATTCTCAGAGAGTAAGAAGGGAAAAGGAGTGACAAGTAAAAGCTGAACTTCTTAAATAGCAAATCTGACAGCTATCTCCTGCATCTCCACTAATCCAGTTCAGCGGTCCTGAGAGCTGGAGTGACAGGCCTTGCCTTTATCTGCCTGATCCCACACACTGGATTAAATTCTGCAAAAGGACACCACCACCACACGCTCTCACACGCCAATTCAATGCACTGACCCCTCTCTGAGACACTACACAAGATGCTCTGCTTAGGAAAGAAAGGGAGCTTTGTTGGGGGTTATATCATTTAGAAGAAACACAGGTCAGAGAGATCTGACAATGTCCAACGATAAACCTTATCCAATCAAACCCAATTCAGAACCAATCTCAGCATCAGTAAATGGCCTTGAAGTTGATCCTGGGATTGCTCGGCAGCTTGGACCAAATACTGTCGGACTGACAGCAATTTAAGAGCCAGTGAAGCTTGTCAGGAGGCATCCATAATTTCAAAGGTTCTCATGACAGCCGGGCGCTGTGGTCACAAGACAAAGACATTTTCCACCATCAAGTAATTTATTTTTAACCTCTCCAAACTCAATTTTCCCTCACACAGATGAGAAAAGGCAGGGAGATGCTATGAGGGCGTGTTCGTCTGTTGGTTGGGCAAAATTTGTGCACCTAGACAAAAACTCAATATAAAACCAAGCAATTCATCTGAAGATATGAGAACTCACCATGCACAACGTGGGTCCAGCTCTATTTAAACCTTCATTTCTTGCTGTGAAGCCCCTGTGCATGAATAATAGGGTTTGTTTATGCAAAGGCCTTGTGTGTGGATGTGTGGGGGTGTGATAGAATGGTGGCTGTAAATGTGTGAGGTGCACTGACAGACCTACGGTTGATCCCCCTGGATATAGATTCATAATGAAACAAGTCAGTTCCTTTAGGCTTTGGAGATGCATCAGGGTGAGCGGACTAGTAGTATGAGTCACAGCGGAGGGTAGAGTCACCACCGACAAGTTTGGCTGTACAAATAATCAGCTACATAAACAATATATAAAAAATACAAATAATTTTGAAATAATTTCATCACTTTTCACTTTGCAGACATGCTCTTACTCCATCACTTCTGACCCTTCTGAAGGCTAAACTGGCATGACTCTTGAGGTTGAGTGTAAAGTAAAGGTGGAAGAACGAGGGCAAAACACACCAGGAGCATATGATGTTCATCACTTATGACCAGGGGTGCACATCAGTTTTTTGTTTTTTTATACTCAAGAGAGAACCAGGCATTGATTATTGATGCTCACGCCATGTGTAGTACATCTCATTAGTGAAGGGATCAGTCCTGTGGACCTGGGCCTTCAAATGCTAAACTTAAAGGTTCACATTGACATGGGACATCTCCGTGATCCATGGGGTAGGTGTCACTAAACTCCTGCTGCGGCACAAGCAAGCTGATGGAGTCAAGTGGAACTTAAAGTGAGCATCTCAGTATTATTATTATTGGTCTGCACTAAGACTATTTTTGTTCAAACAGCTCACTTATTTTAAACTTATACAGCATGACACATTCTTTGATCAATTCTTGCATGGTGACGTGTCCCCACCAATATCCAGCAATCACTGAATTGTCCCCACCAATAATTTGATCCAAGGGTGCAGAAATGGCGCTGCATCCCCACCAATAATATGTGCTGCCCAGTGGACCAGGTGCTGTGCAGCGGTGTGATGAGTTTGCAGACGAACCTGTGTCCAGGGTAAGGAGGCGTACATGTCTGGATCAAACAGCACGAACCCGCACCGAGCCACTTACGCCGATGGTACCAGCTCTCAGTCTGGATGTGGACTGGGCTGGACTGGCCATGGGGCATTTTGCCAGTGATGGTAGCGTTACAGGAATGATCGCTTTAATCTGCACTTCCTGGAGAACTCCCCAGTCCCGTGTCCCGTCCTGGTCCACACCAATGTCGAGAGCAAATCTTCACCATTGAATTCTTGTATAGATGTAAGGTCATGCTGCGTGAACTAAACTGCACAATTCTGCCACCTGCTGACATAAATCAGTACCTGCAGCCTTTTTAAAATGTGAACTCTGGATAGTGTTTTCCAACTTGCGGTGTGATTGTGTTAAATAATTGTGATTCCATTATTGACCAAAATAATTGGGACTAGGATGATTTCCGTAATCTATAAATCCACAAGCCAAAATTGAGATAAGACTTTTTTTTTTTTTCGGTTGTAACAAACACACATAAATAAGAATAGATATTTTTTATTTTAGAAGTGAGCACTGACACAAATCAACTGTTTGTATTCAACAGCTCGCAGGTGACCGAATACCAACAAGGTCCACAAGTCTGTCTGGGAAACCTGGCTTGAAATGTAGCAGACTGCTGCTGTATCCCTTCACTTCAGGTGGAATAGGAACAAGCCATTCTGCTGTCTGTGTGTCTATGTGTGTGTGTGCATGTGTGTGTCTATTTCCCTTTCTTTCTCCTCAAGAAAACACGGAGCCTCTCTCCGCCTCGATAACTCATCTAATCCATCACCAGTGTCAGGCTGAAGAATTCTGGTGTCGGTAGAGAGCAGGATGTGGAAACGTGCCGTGTAGAAGTGTGTGAGGTGGCTCCCACCAGCACTGAACGCTGTCTCTTTTGTTCCTGTTGTACAATATAAGCTTCCATAAGGTTTGAGTTAGCCTGAATGTACTATGTGTCAATTCCCCCGGGGCAGGATAAGGCTGGAGAGGCCACGCTGTTGTGACAAAGGAGAGGAACATGAGAGAAAACAGGAAAAGAGTGATGTGAGGAGAGGAAAAGAAAAGAGACAGGAATGGAAGGATGAGGGGGAAAAAAAGAGAAAAACAGGCTGCGTTCTCGGGACGCTGTGTCAGGAACAGGGGTAAATTACAGGAAGAGAAACAGGCATTAAAGAAGGAGGTGGCACTATATCTGCAAAAAATCGGCCCGGGCCCCTGATCAATACAAGAGCCAATTGCTTCATATTTTTGGCTGGGCACCATAAACTTTATTGATTTCCTTCCTTGCTCCACGAACAAAGCAGTTAACCCTTTACTCTACAATATCCTTCCTCATTTGGCCGGACGTTAATGCAGTATACTGTACAAAACAAATCACACGCGGTGATGTTTCAAGTGACCAGTTCTTCACCGTCATCGATTCCCCGTGAGGATCGAAAGCCAAAACAGTCGGTTGAATTGATCTCCGGTGAATCTTAACAATAAATCTTGTGAAAGTCGTTTCTGTAATAGCTACAGCTCATCCATCTTTCATTCAGCTCCATTTAAGGGCTGCTATATTTCCAACTCTCCGGGTCGCATATCCTACAACCCTTAAACATGACTGTTTCAGCACTTTTCCTGTGTTTGCCCTCGTTTCCAACGAGAAACCAGAGACTGCGGCGTGCATTAGGGGTCTGTGGCGGGATGAGATCAGGCCACAACTCTAATCGGCCCAAACACACACATTCAGCTCAGCGGCACAATGCGAAGACCTATATTTAGCTCCACATTAAAACACGAAACAGAGAGAAGCACGGCGCTGATGGACTCGGGCCAGGAGGGTTCTGAGGGAGCAATAACAGAGGGATGTGGTGGGAGGGATTTTCTGCTTAGACCTCAAGAAAAAGAGGTATGAAAAAGCCAGACAAATACACTTCGAAAAGTGGGAGACAAATAGTTTGTATACCAAACTAAAGAGCTGACAACACAATAAAATGTTCCTTTATTTGCTGACTTGACTGAAGACAGGATTAAATTAAAGGCCTAGCTTTTCTTGAAAGAATTTTTACTGCCCACCGGCACTCAGGCCAGTTTTCAACAAAGATCATTTTGTTGAGAAATGATGGCGTTTTAGCAGTTTTGGTCAAATCTGGAATATATCATTATGCTCAGCCTAATACAAAATCACAGAATCTGAACTCCGCTTATGTGTTGTAAATCTCTCCACTATGACCAAATAGAGTTTTAGCTCAATATCTATAAAACTGACTGCATTTTTGTGTGTGTGTTGGCTAAGCTTGATTAGGTGTGGTGGCCATCTTGTATTGCTAGATTTCAAAAGCTAATCAGTTGTAGATGTATGTAAAGACGTATTGAGAAATTCATTCAAATCTGCTTTTGCTAACAGTCAAACAGCATTGATCCCAAGAGTTAAAGGCAAAACTTAAACCAGTTTTCTTGTTTAATCAGTTGAGACGTTTAATTTAATTTACTTCAAATTAGTTGCAGGTTTACGTTGGTGAAGGTTATCAGACATCCAGGGAATAGTCAGTTTAAAACCAATTGTGTCCAAATTTGTTGGCCAAAATTTGAAAATGTTATATATGCAAAAATAAAAAATTGCAATTTTTTTTTTTTACTGATCAAGAGTCTTGTATATTATCTTTAGGAAAAGAAACTTATTAAATTCCCTAGATTTTTAGGGTTGATAATTTTCAGTTATATTTATTTTCCCTGCAACAACAAGAATAGGATATGGTCACTTTATATTCTCTTTCTTCATCTTATGAATGGCTGCTTACATGTCAGCTGTTTAGCAAAAACCATTGGAGGTTTGTGGTCCTTATTTACGTGAAATAACATAAAACTGAATAATGTGGGTAATAAAAGACAAATACTACACTTTTTATTTATTTTTACTATAATTTGTTGTTTTTTTCCCTGCATCTTTGTTATTGTTGCATTAGTAGAAATATCACCCACATTTTGAAGTGTATGGCTGCTTCAACAGCTTATATTCTGTCCAAAATAATATTCATGAATTTAAATGTCCTGTATTTATAGAGCGCCTTCTTCTAGAGTGTTTTTTCACACTCCCCAAAGCGCTGTACAACACAACAGTCATTCACCCATTCACACATTGGTGGGGATAAACTACTTTTTTGTGGTCTCAGCTGCCCTGGGGCACACTGACAGAGGCGGGGGTGCCATGCATCGGCAGCCACCAAGTCCCTCTGACCACCACCAGTAGGAAAGGTGGGTGAAGTGTCTTGCCCAAGGACATAACGACAAAGCAACCCAGCCGGAGCTGGGGATCGAACCGGCGACCCTCCGGTTGCCACTCTACCAGCTGAGCTACACGTCGGGTTTAACTGCATGTTTCGATGGATTAAAGTTTGCTCTAACAAGCAGTGGATCTGTCAGTTAAAGAGGTAAACTGCACTAGTTAACCACCCACCCCCAGGGGATATCTAGTTGTAGAAAACATTATAATGGTTATAATTAAATCCATTAAGTGGTTTTTGAGATGTGTTGCTAACAGTAAGACACACAGAGGCAAAAACATGATATCCTGCCTCTTGCCTTTTGGCAGCAGGCGATGACACAAAATGAACAAAACTAAATGTTTATTGAGAAGGAACTGAAAGTGGAAGCACAAAGGGGAATTGAGTCTGATGCATCCTGCAAAAACAATGCAGCATTTATACTCCAGCCATGCACCATAACAACTAATTAATAAGTGAAATAAACAGACAGCATTAAACAAATATAAACACATGTTCACACTGTTACACACACACACACACGCACGCAGAGACACACACACCTACGCTTTCTCCCATACTTGTAGTTAACAATTCCATGTAATGAGAACAAATAAGACACCTCCTCACAAAAGCCTGACTTCTGATAAGGAAACCTTGTCTCCAGGGAAAATTATGCTTCAAAGGTGGCATTCTAAATGCTATGATGTACGAGCAGAGGAAAGGAAAAAAAGAGCTCCGCTCATTTTATGTGCGTAAATAAGCAGAGCAGAAAACAATCACATTACATGCAGTACACACAGCCTGTGATGGTGAGACAAAAGTTATTATAGGAAAGTCAAACAGCCTGAGACAGAAGAAAATATCACCCCCTCTGCTTTCTTCCCTTTGGTGAACTTCAAAGTAGATCACAAAGATACCAGAATCAAAAAGTAGCTCAGAAAAGGTTCAGGTGAGGGGCAAATTAGATGAAATTGCTTCAATTCCTCCCACCGGATTTGTGAGATTTAAATGTGGGACAAGGTTGGCAGCGAGCGGTGAGATGCTAGGAAATTATAGCCAGCGGGATCTGCACAGTAAACTAGAGAGAGAAAGCACACACTTCAATCAAGACAATCAAGCTAGCCTTTTACTGGTGTAATGTGTGAGAGCAACAATAATCTCCTGATATGTTTCAAGCTGGAGTTGATATCCCTGCCATTTAAAAAGCACTGGCAGGTGAGAGAGATTTTTATAAATATGATGTATTTCTGTAAAGTCTTATAATTGGATGAATTGTTCAGAAATGTCAAAGTTTGCTTTGTTTCCTCTGAATCCGCTCAGAATGGGATGAGGAAGCACAAATGATTACAGAAAGTGAACTTTCAATTTTCTTTCTTCTGTTGATAGAGGTAGTTTGGAAACAATAACAGCCATATTAGTTTCTACATTACGGTTTCTATGCCTGAATTCTGCAGTTTGACCTTTTCAGAGTCAAAAGTGACCACATGTGGACACGAGGGAGGAGCTGGGAAATGATAGAACTGTACACTCTTTTAGAGAAGTGTTGTTTCTCGTGTAAAGGTTATAAATATTTAGTGTTCTGATTGTGGACAGCTTACCGAATAACTTTAATTGAGACAAATTGATTTAATGCTCTTAAAATTAATTAGTTGGTAGTCAAGACCAACATCTGAAAACAGCTCCCATCTCCAAAATCTGGGGTTCATGAACTGTTTTTTTAATTGAATCTTTATATCACCATCTTTTTGATATTACATGGTTATTACATCAGAAATATTAATAAACTCCTGCCAGACGAGTGCCCTGAATGATGTGAAAGTGATACATTTTGCTGCTTCTGTTGACTACGCCTGTGAATTACTAATTAAAAAACAGGGGCGAACAAAATGTTTCCATCGATGTCTGGTGCACACCACCTCTCCGTAAGTTAGTCTCAGCAGGGAATGAGCTTCCGCCAGTGTGTGTGTTGCCAGTGCTGCGTGTGTGTGTCTTCCGAGCTTCAGAGGCCATGTGAGCACTCGCTTGTAGCGCCCCGCAACAGGATGTGAAGTTCCATCAGGAGAGCGAAAAGCGCTGATCCACCAGGGTGCATTTGGGTGGAGGGTTCTGGTACTCATGCATGACATCTAGTGTGCATGCACACAGGTGCACCAGCTATGTGCAGCCCTGTAAATAAATGTATAAAGTGAAATTGATAGAGTGTGCATGTCTCGTTTACTTTAGTCTCAGCTATGATTGGACTAGCCATTCATTCGGTCCTATAGAAAGCAATTTCTATTTCTCCATCAGGTTATCTTTATTGTCATTATTTAGAACATTTACACAGCAACACACTTCAAAATAACAAAATAAACCATTTTAAGTTATGATAAATGACTCTAAAGCTCCAGAAACACCAGCTGGAATGTTTTTTTAAGGATCTCATTAAATGTTTTTCAGCCCTAGTGGGATTCAGTCTATTAAAGCGCCACAGAGCAAAAAATAAAGATCTTTTTCTTTTTGTTATATAAGCCAGTCAAAACTATTTAAATTATAATTTTATCTTTGAATCAATGAGAGCAAAATGTTTCAAGTAGTATTTTGCTATTGATTTTACAAACAAGTATATACATTTGATGATTTTATATTTTTTAGACTTTAACCATCAGAGCTTCATGCCCAGTGTTCAGTACCTCCTCCAGAGTGAGGACTTTCTCCCTCACAGTGAAAAGGGCACTGAAAGAGGTCCTGCTGAGAGGAAAATAACCTTTTTTATTAAGAACATTGGTCGGACGTTTAATGGAAAGACAAGTGATATGTAATAAGACATAAGTGCTGTGAGAATAGAACAGGAGACACAACCACTAAACGAAGAGATGGTTACAGAGAGAAGAAACAGGAAAACGTGGAAGTAAATGTCTGCAGGATCCACTTTACTGTTTATTTTTGCACCTTTTTGATCAGTCGATAAGTTATTACTGTGGTATTTTACGCTCTGCGTTCATCCAGCTTGTGAGTGAGTTTCCACATGACTTCTTCCAAATTCTTGTCAAAAACTGGTCCTTTTCAGCTACTGTTTCATGAAATTCCCACAACTATCACAAAAACACTAACAGATGGACCACATTGTTTGACGTGTCTGTCTGGGCGTTTGTGAATGCTCACATACAAAATTATATACTGAAATAATAAGGATGAAACCTGAGGTAGGAGAACAGGACGAAGATGATTAAACGGTTGTTAAAGAACTCGGTAAACGATACTCTAGCACCCAAAAACCACCTCATTCCACATTTAACTCCATAGAAACGCACATCATGACCTTTAACCCCTCACTTAGAGTTCCCAGTGTGGCTTACATAATTAAAGTTCCTCCTTTAGGTGTAGAGGAGGGAGAGGGGAGGTGAAATGGACACCATGCTGTGAATCTTTAACCCCGTCGGTGAGCAGAAACAAAGTGAGATGGGGGAGCGATGAGACGGATGGACGGCTGAGGGACAGAGGTTGTCCTTTCAGTCCTATTGCAGTGGGATGGGGGGGGGAGGGGTTGGATTGTCTGACCCCTTTCAAAAAATGCTCACAAGAAAAGCAGGCCAAAACCCCTGAGCTGGACATGGGTTGCCATGGTAACCCCCCCTCTCCCCTCACGCACAAGAACAGCAGGGACTCAGCAGACAGTGTGTGTCCACGTGGATGTTTTAGGGGAATAAAAACGTCATGTCATCACTTTTTGTTAAAGACACCTCCAGCTGGTTTATAAAAGTTCCTTCTGCCTATTCCTGTTCAGGGTCCAGTGTGGGAGTCAGGTCACACACACACACACACACACACACACACACACACACACACACACACACACACACACACACACCTTTACACCGTAAATCAACATGCATGTGGAGGAACATGCAACCTCCCCACAGAACGAATCAAGACTCAGCCTTCTCGCTGTGAGGCGACGGGGCTGACCGCTGCACCGCCGTGTGTTTGCTCATCAATCTCAGTCGCTGTCCTTTAAGACCTTCTGCCTGTTTCACAGCAAGGTTTTTGTTGGGTTTTTTTCTTCCCTCAGTGAGAAAAGTGAGCGCAGCTTGCCAGGAACCAGCAGCATTCCAGCACCAAAGTGAAAACAGGATATGCTGGGTCATGACTTTTGTTAAACCTGACATTTCTCTGTAGGTTACTGGAGCAGCTTCTGACCGTGGACACAACATCTGCACTGGGATCAGTCTTTAAATGCAAATGTTCTGATCTGCTTTATACAGATCAGCGATAACAGACACATAATTACCACAACTTATTAAACCTAATCAGAAATATTAGTTTACATTACATCATTTACCTGATGCAGTACATTCATTATTGATGTTATGCTGCTGTATGTGTGGCCTAATCATCCAGCCAATAAGATCAATGAACATTGCATTGGAAATTACTGAAGTCATAAAATATCTTAGATTGATTTAAAAAATAGCTCTGCCTGTTCATAAATAATACAGCTGGAGGCCTGGAGCCAAGATGACGTTTATTCCTCCGCTCTGTAAAGAAGCATGTGTAATGCTGTCTGCACATAAAACAGGCCAATGACTGTCAGCCATATTTGCTCTATGTGAAAGCATTAACAGGGTCTTCACTCATTATTCTGCTAATTACAGAGCCACACAAAGAGTAGCTTATGCTCGTGTTTCTGTGTGAAAGTTATAAATAATTACTAACTCACCAGCTTCCTGACAGGCCTCTGTTTAGAGAAATAGAGTTTACATCCTACAGGACTGATGAGCTAACGCTAGTCCCAGCACAGCTAACACCAAAGTGAATTACTGTCTCCTTACAACACCTCAGACCTACAAAAAGTCACAGCAGTTTATGCAACATTTACCCTGAGGCTTACTTTGAATTAAACAGGTATTTACATGGAATTCTGTGGTTATCCACATTTATCAATATGCAGCTCTTTTGGTGCATTCATGACTGAAGACCTAGCCCTGGTGAACCATCCTATATACGTGAATATATAGTTTGGCCACGACCCATTGAAACGACTCACTCATAGGGGCGGGATCAATAATTATCTTTCAAACTGTCTTCATGCTATTGGATAGTGCTAGAACCAATCAGAGCAATGACCAATGTGACGTAATCATAGCGATGGAAAAGAAAAACGGAGCAGTCATGGCGTCCAACAACCTCAACGATTTCTGTTGTTTTTGTATGAAAAACATGAAAATATCTGGAGTCTTAAAGAAAAACCCAAATCTAAATCGGACAAAGTTGATGACAAAGCTGTTTCAAACAAACACACTTCCTGAGCTGACGCCATGTTGTCCAATTTCAAAGTTGCAGCTGTGCCATCATCAACTAATCCCACCCACCAAACTGTTAGTGCGTTGTGATTGGCCCACCAAATAGAGCGTTGTGATTGGTCTGGTACCAGACTGACTGGGGCTGTGGAGGTTCTAATGGAGCATGGTTAGACCAAAGTTTGCAGAGTAAAGCCTAGTTTATAGGCAACCTGAAGAGCAGGGTTTACTGAATATTTATGTCAAAGCAACACTATAATGTAAAACTGATGATGATGTGAAGGTTTATAAAATACAGTCACAAGAACCTCTATGAGAATTTGTAGACTAAAACAGTTTTAGGGCAGCAGATAATGTTCTGGTTCTGACCGCTCCAACCAGCTGTTAGATCTGTCAGTTCAGAAGAACATAAAAGCTACTGTATGTTATTATTTTTAATCTCTAAACATATAGAAAGCTAACATTACTAACAAACTGTATTCCTTAAAACATATTTGTTACCATTATGAAACTGTTTTTATATAAAAGTTTAAAATATTTAGAATCTTTTCCATCATAACTAGCTTCCTGAATGACATTGATGCTTGTAAATAACTAGAAAATGACGTGTAAGTATCTATGTAATACAAAATAAATGTCAGTTTAAAGGATTATAAAATAAAAGTCAAATGAACTGGTGGGATATTTAGGAGAATGGAGCTGTTTTAGGATGGCAGCAATACTCTGGTTTTAGCTGAACTCATACTAGCCATTAGCTTATCAATCCTTTAAGATATAAAAGCTATTTCTCCAAACAGAGGCCAGTCAGAAGGCTATCTACAATTGGGAGAATAATATTTATATATAACTATGAAATGTCTAACACTTTTTGCCCATTTATGATTTTTAAAGAACAAAAGCACTAGTCAGAGACATCCTGTCACTGATCAACTCCATGTTAAACAGCTGCAGCTCCCAGAGTTCTTGTGGACCGGGCCAGATCAGAGATGCACCTCGACAGAGACGTGTCGGTGACAAAGTGTCTTCCTTCCTCCCCCAAACACCCAGAAACCAACACTGTTACACCAACTCCCCATCCGGTCCCATCCTCCTGTCATAGCTCAAACACACACTCTGAGGTGGCAGGAGAGGAAAATGCTGTGTGTGCTGAATTAAAGAGCAGCATACACTCAGGTCAGAGTCAACTTTAAAAAAAAAAGAAAAGAAAAAAGAGAGGGACAGAGACCGAGGAGGCAGCAAAGAGGTGTGTATCTGTGTGTGCTTGTGTGTGATGCTGGCACATTTTGTAGTCTATGAATCTTCACTAAAGCTCTTTAAAAATGCCGACCAATCTTGTGTCAGGATTTAATGCCTGCTTCTCTCCAGAAGGGAGAGAACAGCCAGTTAAAGTATGCTAATTCACTGGCACTAAATACACTGCTTTAAATGTCAACCTTCCACACACACACATGCACAAAGCCTGTGCAGAATCATAGACTCATACATAGAAACACACCAATCAGGCTGTTGTAGAGTCACAAGAAATCTAAAGACTTATAAATTGCAGCCACTTTATTCAATCAATAACATCATGAACAAAAGACACAAAGAAGTATTATTAAAGAAGCCTTTAACCATTTAAAGTGAGACTGATGTTGGAATAAAGAAACAGCTTGTAAAGAGGAGAAACAGACAAATGAGAGTGAGAAACAAAGGAATGAGATTCAAATCAGAGCTGGAGTTTAGCTACAGCAAGTGGAAGTAATCAGCTCACAAACAGCCAGAGAGCAGCCTGACACTCCTCCACAACCAGAGGTGACAGCACCATTAATTCTATTAACCCCATTAGTATTCCATCCTCATCACATCGCTGGGTCAATACACACCTCCGTCGCACTGCAAAGCTTCTGCTTCCCTTCCATATGCAAAGGGACGGAGGATGGATGGATAATGGAAGGGTTCAGGGTCGGATGGATAAACAGGAGCTGGAGGAGCAGCACTTCCTCTGACTGTCACAGCCAAACCGTCAACATACATGAAGCAGTGACGCCCACTGAGGAGGGGCAGGACGAGCCCCGTTCAGTGTGTGGCTCCACTGTAGAAGGTTGGATTGAGAGCAGAGATGGGTTTTTTTTAATGCACATGACTATTTGTGCAGAATGATGGAATTTAAGAACTGAAATCTGATCAGATTTCTTTTTTAAATAGGATTACGTGATCAGGTGAAATTAAACTAAACCACCATAATGGTGCATAAGAATAATTTACTGACTAGTGTCCAGATTAACCAAAAACACTTTGCACCTGTTTCTTTTTTACTCTTGTTTTCTTTGCACATCGTTTGCACCCACTATCTGCTCGTCCTCCATCAGACTCATTACTTACTGGAGTGAATACACCTGTGATGCAGGTGTGATTAATGTGCACTCATTTGCTGTCTTCTCTGCACACATCAGGAACAAGTCACTGTATTAGCAAGAAATCCCATTCAGAGAAGAGTTCTACATCAATGAGTGGAATTCTGTTTTCCAGACCAGAAATGCATCTTCCTATTTCCACTTAATAAATGACCTAAAAATGTCCTCGATATCTTCTGGACAACAGGATGTCCGTCAAAAACAGGGAGGGTTCATCCACCACCAGTGAACATCCCTCAAGATAATCATGACTTCTGTTCTGTTTAACTTCTGAATGTAAACCTCTATCTGTTGTAACCTATTAATATATATTTTCTCTGAATTATCTAAAGCAAATTATGTGTTGATGCTATAAAATCTGACACTGAGCACTGGACAAGATGGTGACTTACTCTTTTCCTCACATACCCACCCTCTGTTTAAGTCAAACCTGATCACTGCTCTTCTTCAGTTGATCTTCTTGTGATGCAAAAACCTAAAAACCTGTAACTATCTGGACACAGCCAACATGCAAAATGTGAGTTGCAAACAATGCAGCTTATTGAGAATTTTGAACTAGTAGCAATGTTACATAAACACTGACTTAGAAGTTATTTATTAAACGTGTGTTTCACCTCATTTAAACGTGGTTTTAATGCACCATGCAGAGAGATGCTGTTCAGTTAGCAGCACAGACTGAGGCAAATGTCCATTTGCAAAAGCTTTATGAATTAAACCGAAGAACATACCCCTGAACTCCACCTAAAATAGACCATCCTCCTGTGAGTTTAGGCCTTTGTATTTTATGAGTGTTTAACTCATTTTATCTTTGAATAAGATTCAGTGGTACTGCACTTAAAGGCATTTCCACACCCACTTCACAGCTGAGGCCAGATGACCACATCCATATTAAAACATCAGCCACAAGGACACGCCTCACACGATGTTGAGTGGGCAGGAAAGAGTTCTGACCAGTTAGGAAAACAGCACCTGGGTTTATCTGGTACCAGGATGTTTAGTAATACCTGCTGATACTATATTTTTATAGTAGTTACAAGACAGACAGAGAGTATGGCTGTGGAGGTTGGTTGTTGTCTTACTGTGACCTCATTTAATTGCTTTAGATTTATTTCTATACTTGAGCCAATAATAGATGCAGCCATGTTTTTTCTCTGTAATTTTTTAAGTTTAAAGTAGAAAGGTTTGCATTAAGCCCCATGTTGTGTCCTTTGAATCATTCCTGAGCTGCTACTAAACAGAAAGATGCTATTGTCTAGCAGGTGTTTGCATGTGTGCATATCTATGACTGTTATGGAAAAATGATCCATGTGAACATTAGAACGTTAGTTTTCCCATCACGTTGCAAACTCACCAGTATTCTCATGTTACCTGTGGTCATAATGATATGGCTGACTGTTGTACATGAGTGAAAAGCAAACCCTGCCACGGCGTTACTTTTCAGATATGCCACAATGGAGAGCATCTTGAATACTTCCAGTCTTTCTCTGCAAACAAACAGTCTCATAACATCTGCTGGAGACGTAGAAGGAAAATTCAATATTTCATCAACATGTAACAGTGGAAACACTTCCCTCTGTTCACAGATAGCACAGCTAGTCGTGCTGATGAATTGACAAAAGGGCTAATGCAGAAAGACAACAGGAAATTAAATTAGGTGCAGTCGCATTTGTCGTTTCTAAATTGAACAACGAACACGCAGAACGCTGAAATGAAACCCTTTATTTGCTTTATTTTTAATTTAATAACCGTGCTTTGGAAATTCTGACGCTCGAGTTTATAATCTCTTAAGAAGAAGTGAATGTAAATAGCAATCCACCCTAGCTTGCTATTTATTTCTAACGCTGCTCTCACGTTCACCTCCGTGTGTTTCCCATGCCCTCTTTCACAGGTGGAGTGAAGGTGAGAGCCTGAAGCCAGCCCTCTCCTCCTCATCCTCCTCCAGCTCTGGGTGGGTAAAGTTTCCAGCTCTTGTACCAAATATGTAGGACAGCGCCATTAGGACATTAGTGCCGGTCAGCACCCAGACAGTTTGTGTGTGTGCAGGAAAGGAGCTGAAGTAGGAGGCACAATCTGATGCCATGCTTAATTAGTGGACGCACTAAGAACCTAAAGCAGAAAAATGCCTCCAACATATACATCACTGCACCTAAACTCATGCTTTAACATGGGGGCTAGTTTGCCTGAATGTGAGGTGTACTTTTCTCTTTCTTGAGTAAGAAATTCGACAGCTACTAAGAAAACACGCTGCAGCAGAGTGGCTGTATAAAGAATGGTGTGAGCTCTTCCTCTCTCCCTACAGTACAGATCCAGCATAAGGAGGCTATCTGTTCTGCGTCTGGAGCCCAGCAGCACGATCTTCCCTGCTGACTGATTCCTGCCCGTATTACCTGAGGGACGAGCTATTTCCTGCTTATAAATCCACTTTTGTGAGGTAATGTCTAGCATTAGCAGCAGGAGCCGAACAGGGTTTTGTTACACAGAAAAAAACTTTCTGCCAAAAATCAGGCGAAGCGGACGTCAAAGAAAAAACAGGATCTGCTGTAGCGTCTCTTGACTTGTTGTTTTATCTGGACTCAGCTGGGTGAAGGGTGAAATCATTCACCTGAATGGAATCGATAACTTGACTCAAGTGTGCCAAGTCAGAATGAGCTAAGCTAACGTATACGGTAGTGTGTTGTTTCTTTTGTTGTAAATAGGCTGAAAGAGCCGAGATGGGATGCCCACATCAAACGACACTCTCTGTTCTTTTTTTCTGTCATGAGCAGACCACAGACTCCGGCCAGACGGCTCCATGTTTGACCACCCCAGTCCAGTCCCCCCATTACTCTCTGGCTTCCTGTTATCCCACAACTGGGCTAAAAGCCTCCCTCTCTTTCTCTCTTTCTGGAAAAAATTCTTCTAGCCATTCTCTCCCTGTCTTTTTTTCCCCTTGTTCTTACTGTAAAAACCACATAAATATTTGTGTCCACACAAATCTAGCCTCTTGTTTTTCCAGGTGGGGGTGGAGGGGGAAGAGTGGAGGCCTTGTGGGAAGGATTCACAGCACAATGATATAAGGCGTCCACATTTCTCTCCCCCTCAGTGAACCGCTGCTTACACTGTCTTTGTTCGTCTAAAACAAGAGGCGACGTAATTGTGTCCATATGAGGGAGAAAAGTCCAAAAACCAGGAGGGAGGAGGATGGGCTGTTTGGTTAGTTAACGGTTTTTTTGCACACCCCGGGGGGGTATTTTCTCTGTCTTAGAGGACAGACAGTTTATAACCCCTGATACACACACACACACACACACACACACACACACACACACACACACACACACACACACACACACACACACACACACACCTCCCTGCAGGAGTTGTTGAAAAGAGGAGGTCAAAGTGCATTCAAAATGAACCAAATGAGGGCAACAGCAATACACTTGATTTACTGTCCCTCCGCATTCAGAGTGTGAAAGAGAAAAAGACAAAACCGACTGAAGATAGAACGTCACGCTGTCTGGTGGTGGGACATATGGGCTCAAGTAAACAGATTTAGGATCAGTTCTGGCTGGGAACAGAATGTTTAACTGTACCTGAGCACTGTAAGAACATGAAACTGATTTACGTGTCGCTTTAACAGGTGGTATTTTAGCACAAGAAGTATGTAAACTCTTTTAAAGCTTTAAAGTTTGTCGGTGTAATCAGTGCAGCTTTTGTTGTTCCAGATTGGTCATTTTAGGTTTGGGTAATGTTTAATCAGGGTTGTCCTCGTTATTGTCAGAGTTAGCTTATGTCATCCTGGCTCATCCCTTTAGTTCTGCTGCTATACGTAGACTCAGACTGCTGGAGGACAAAGTGATCACATATCTTTCAGCTGACTTTACTCTCTCTCTCTCTCTCCATGTTTGTATTTATAGTTATTGCAGCCACTAACTTTGTTTTCTCTATCTTTTAAAGCAGGGGTAGGGAACCTGGTCCTAGAGAGCTGCAGCCCTGTGGTTCTAGGACCAGGGTTTCCTACCCCTGTTGTAGAGAAATGACGACTGCTCTAGTCTATCTGTCTTGGTCTCTTTACTGTCCTCTCAGATCCCAGTAGGTTGAGGGAGAAGGGATCCCATTCTGAGCCTGGTTCTTGTTCTGCTGAAGGTTTCTTCCTGTTTTTGATGATGGTTCAATTCCACTATGATCAAAAATACTTCTCTTGTGGACAGGAACTGACTCTGACTCTGATTATATTACAAAGAATGGACTGCATGCAATTGGCCTGAGTCTGGACCTGGTATAAATGGGACTTGTTGCTTTTTGTACAGCATTTTATTACTTTTGTTGTGAATTTTCACTAAATAAATGACCATAGAATGAGCAACTCATTCACAAACTTTATAATACCTGGAAACTGGCCTTGATAAGATTTTGTGTGGAGAATAAACACATTTTAAACACAAGATTTGATACAATTTACTGTTTTTCTTTAAAGGATAAGGATGCAAAACACTAGGTGTTGATGCGGAGCTGCAGATGTTTCATGTTTTTTCATGCAGGTGTTAATCCACATGGAGTCGGGTGGAGTCATTTGAGGTCAAAAGTCGCTAAATCCCTTAATAAACTGTTTCATGTGAAACAGGGATGTTTGTATGCTGTGGGGTCAAGAGAAAACCTAAATGGGGCTGCCATGCTATCATGGAGTATTTCCTAGTGGATATAAAGTTAATCCCTCATATTTAGCCAGCAGTGTGTCTTTAACCAGATTACCTCAGAATCATTGCCCAAACATCACTGCAAGGAATTCAATTTGGTGTCTAGCCATACTAGTTTGCAGGCATCAGCCAATCGTGTGATTTTGTTTAAATTACAGCATCTAATCTGCTGAATATACGTAGGTCTCAGACACGAGCAAAGCCAGGATCACCTAATGTAATCCTCTGGGTGTAGCACGATAGGGAATCTTAATCTCAGTTCCTTACAAAGACATGGAGCCAGTGTTTCAGCTCATGACACAAATATGTGTGCTTGTGCGCGTGCATGTTTGTGTTAACCCTCATACATGCATAAATGGTTAGCAGTCTCTTGAGTGACTCCCGGTCTCTCCTCCTCCACTGAGCAGTTGAAGCTGAGGGGTGTTGAGACGGTGGAGCGGATGGATTCATGGATGGGTGTGAGGAATGCAGAGTCCTGAGGGCAATGGCTGGGATGAACTAGGGTGAACAGAGAAGCAGCGGCACGGAAAGACGGAAACCCCCCACCTAGAGTTATGCCCATATGACCTCCTTCATTTACCTCGTCTGTCTGCCTCAGTCAGTCAACTCCCCGTTTATTTAGCCTTCTTTGCAAGTGATGCTTGGATAATGCCAGCCAAAAGGCAAATGGTGCACTGCTTTGCCATCTGAACGTGTGTGTGCCCATGTGTTGGTTGTTGTTTCCATTTGTGCGCCTGTAACAGATCCAAACGTTGTGTATCCTAACAGGGTCTGGCTGAGGCTGGGAGGCTGGAGCAGAACTGAAGGACGAGGGTTTGGAGGGTGAGGAGGGAAGGACACACATGAGCGGTTGTGTGAAGGTCTGCCGTCCGTACTTCCTGCTCAAGAACTGTCTGAGGGGAGGCCCTCCATAATTCAATAACAATAATCCCCAATGAAGGCCCAATAAGGAAGGCTGATGTGGGGCGGAACTAAGTGGCCACACACCTCCTCCTTCCTCTAACCATCCGCCCATCACTGATTGGGAAGGGAGAAACTGGGATGGGGAAATGGGATAGCGGGGAGTCAGGGGGGTGTAGAACAACCCCAGCTGACATGCCGCCTGCAGCAGCCAAGCAGACAGACATTCCCTCCCTCCTCTCTCCTCCCCAGATCCCCCAGCTCACCTCACCCCAGACCGCCCTCCAGCCCCAACCCCCGCTGAGCAGGAGCCAGAGCAGGGGACTGCAGCTGTCTCCCAGGGTTCCCCTGGATGACTGAGTGGCCATGAACACTGACGTGGCCTGCTGTAACCCAATATAAAAGACACAAATGTATGCACAAATTCCCAACAGACAAAAACTGTTTGTCGAAAGGTCCTTCTCACTGTAAGGGGCCTCCAATCAATCATGTTTCGTACAAATCAATCACTTGTCTTTTAACGTGGTGAGACAGGTGATTGACCTCTGGAATCCATAACATTATCATTAATAAGAGATATTTTCCAAATCATAACCTCTCCCCTCGTAGCGCTGTAATATCTCATCTGAGGTAATGAGCTCACGTGGAAAGATGAAAGATTATAATTAGAGCACACATCCAACCATTACACTATAAGGTCAAGAAAATGATTATTTAGTGGTGAAGAGGACTACATGCCTAACGTGTCTGTAGATGTATGAGTTGAGTCCGTCTGTCTGTCTTAGACTGTAGATGATGTGGGATTTTCTCAGTTTACACAAGATTATAATTGGGCTTCATGCATTTGACGAGTTTGTTGCTCAATCATCCAGCATCTGCACAGACCGTTTTAGTCATTTTAATTTTTAGATGTTTTGAAGTGGCATTCTATAAGTTATTCATCTACAGTAAGGTCCATACACAAATGTAACATCACTCAAACGGACCAGAGTCTTTAGAAACAGGGAGAAGTTCTCTGGCCTGAGCAATATTCAGATTAGGGGACACAATGCTGCTGACCAGTGACAAACTAGCAACTATTTTTAGGGTATTTTAAACAACTCTTACTCAAATAAGTCACACATATGCATTATAACATTATATTACCTTTTTGTAAACCTCTACAATTTTGCATGAGACTGTTTAGTTTGTTTCAATTGAACAAGGTCAGAATTGCTATGCTACTGTACTACAGCAGCATTAACACTATTAACTCAACAAACTGTCTCATGCAAAATTGTAGAGCTTAACAAACAGGTAATATTAATATTACCTAATAATATACAAACAGCGTTCTAATGTATCAGTTTGACTTTTTGAGTTTTTGAGCACACCAACTTGTCACTGTTCAGCAGCAGTGTCTCTTCTGATCTGAGTATTGCTCTGGTAAGAGGATTACTTCCTGTTTCTACAGACTCTGCTTGTTTTGAGTGATGTCACCAGTCGGTATGGTCCTTACTGCCACTTTAAAATAACCCAAATGCCCCTTTAGATTAAAAGGTATGGCTATTTGTTGTCTTACAGATGTGTTTTTCCATGCATGGTGCACGGTAAAAAAGCTAACCTGTGAATCAAAAAGTCAAACCTTTCAAAAAAAAAAGTCCCATTATATGAAATCCAGAAGAAAAAAAAACCCAGAAACTGTTTGTCATAAAAACTTCTCTAGTATAATAAATGTCATATTGTCTGCTAAGCTTTTTTGTCAGACTGCTGCTTTTAATTAAATAAAGAGGAACATTTTCCTCTGACAGGCTGTGGTTTGTTGTTAGCTAACCATCACAGGAAATGAAAGCATGATTTAGAATGTCCCACATACGTATTTAGTAGAAGTACACAAAACTTCAGATGCCCTTCCTGAAAAAACCCTTCCTGGCATATGTTTGTCTGAGTTCAGATCATTTTACTGAGATGCATGCAGGCCTGTAATGAGAAGAGATACATCTGCAAGTTCTGCACTTCTTGTATGCACATGCAGGACTTTCTTAATGTTGAATGCTGTGTTGACACCAGGTTCTCCAGCAAACCTGACACATCTGTGACGAAGTGCACCTCAGGAGTGAGGTGCTAATCAGCTAATGCTAATCCACTCTCATTCACGTTAACTACACTTGGATAAACCCACACTTAGTTGCCTTTAAAAACACCCAGATGCTTTTCGACACCCCAAATAAATCTTCATGAGATCCCAACAAACATGGCGGCTACAGCCAGGAGAGACATCTTCATCGCATTATGCCACCAAAGATTGGCTAACACAGCCGTGCACGCAAGCTAGCAAACACAAGTCAAAGCAAGGCTGTTATTAAGCAAGCAGACTGAAAATACAAGCAGACACAAAGCTAACAAAGCATTTTGTGGAAAAAACAAGACAGCTTAATTTAGCTGTCTGAAACAAGAAGCTGTTTTAATGACTGGGAGGCCATGAGCTAAGGCTTTTGCGGGAAAAGGAACACAAAGAGCAGTTGCTTTGTTGTTGGTTTTACTTGAAAGATTATAAAAAAGGACTTTACTATTTTGGCCAGAGAATGGCTATCGTGAGGGGAGAAATCTGTGTGTGTGTATGTGTGTGTGGGGGGGAAGGGGGGGGGGGGGGGGT